>JASPKZ010002819.1:0-72222 GCA_030220185.1 Diploptera punctata
CAACCAGGAAATTACTTCAATATCTCAAATGCATGTGCTTGGTGCTGTATCATATAGCTATTCTGGCAAATTTAATAAATTTCTCTCTTTTTAATCCCAAAAGTAGTGGTCATAGATTCATATCCCAGTTCAAGCAGAAAATGTTCTCTTTAGATATGTTAACTATTACTTAGGCCTACAGATGGCTGGTCTTTGCATATTAATTTGCATATTATTACCACAGCACAGGGTATGTTTACACTCTGAATCTTTCACAATATTCCTGACTAGCATCCAACTCATTTTACAGTCATGTCAGGGACTATTGACCACTAACATTATTTAAATCAAAATTAAATTATATTTTTAGTTCTACAAAATGAAAATATTAGCTGCATAACAACTATATTCCGCATTTTGTATGTACCTGTAACTATAAAATATTCATCTAGCAAGCTTCATTTGTCCACCACTGTGATCTCGAGGTAGCCTTGTCACGCAGCGGGCCTGGGTTCAATTCCTAGTCAGGACAGGCTCCTGGGTGAGGTTTTTACGGGGTTTTTCCTCACCTGTAAGACCAATGTCAGGAAGCTTAGGGCCCAACGGTCCCCAAAAATCATCCGGCCATCATCATCATCATCATCCTTCACCAGTGTGGAAAACAACGGGAAGCTACCACATATATAATTCCCTAGTAAAGCTGCAAAGCATAGCATGAGAATGCTATGATTGCAGTGAAAGACCTGCCCTTGGGCAGAATTACTATGGATGGATGGAAGCTTCACTTATTTTACTTTACTTTATATAATACTTTCCTAGTGTAATATTGGACTACATTCCCACTATGCATTGTTGACTCTAAAGTTTAAAAATCTTATATATAAAAATTAATGTATGTAGGTTTGTATATTTGTTTGTTCGTACTTTATGCGCGGCCATACCGTTGATCCGATTGTGATGGGGTTTTTTGCAAAATGTTCAGGAGATTCCTGGGATGAACATACGCTATAAGAGAGTTGTGATACTCAACTCCCACGCCCTTAAAAATCGCCCTTTGTAGTGGAAAACGTGAAAAAAGTAGCTCTTTGGATGCTTAAATGGCTTCGTTGCCTAAACCATAAGAAATACACAAAATTAATGTACACAGAATTGAATATCTCAAAAAGCTCTACAAAAAAGTCCGCGACAGCATATGTTAATCTCTTACGGATAACTCACAAAAACCATTTTTGTCTTTCATTGATACCAATAGTCCCTTATCTCTTACGGATAACTCACAATAACCATTTTTGTCTTTCATTGATATCAAGAGTCTCGCACCGTAGCCGAGTGGTTAAGGCATGAAGTTTTGGCGCAGAACTACGGGTCTTATGCTGGTTCAAGTCTCTATGGGGGAAAAAAAATTCTTATGGAATGTCGGCCAGTATGGGTCAGAAATGAAATCTAGCTGGAAAAAAAAAAAACTGTTTTGACTCACTCTCATCAATTTATCTTTTTTTTTTACTCTAATATAATTGTTATATGATGGTTTTTAGCTTATCTGCAAAGGAGGGTGCAATTCTAATGTTCATGACTATGTGACGTCATCATTCACACTTCTTGAGCCACAACAGAAGGCTGTAAGAGGTTTTCTTGCAAACTTATTTAATAATATCAAATTATGTCCTAATTTCTGAATTTTATGGTAAAAAAGTAACATATTTTTATCGTCTGCCCATGATGATGTGAATTGAACGTTCGGGCAGGACGTCTGCCGGGTACGCTAGTACTTTATAAAATTGTAATAAGTGTATAAAATTTTGTAAAATTGTTTTATTTGCTGGTTGAGTAAAAGACACGGCATGGCAGCTTATACAAATCATTATTATTATTATTATTATTATTATTATTATTATATTTTAATATAATCTTTCACAGGAACTTACTTGTGGTCCAGTTTGTGTGTTTGAAATATTGCCCTCAGGTTCAACAAATTGGTGATTCATCATAATCAGATTATCTGAAAAATGTCAATAACACCATTAGACTACAATCGATTCATCCATTTTCCCTATATAAGACTTTACGCAACATAGCTGAGAAGTTAAAGGCATGATGCCTTGGTATAGAGCTACAGGACTAGTGCTATTCTGAACCTGATAAGGGAGGAAATTTTATAATGAAACTTGGTCAGTATGGGCCAACCCCCATTATAAGGTATTCAGATAAGTATAATAGAGGCTCCAGGTTAAGTAAACAAGCTATAAGTGCTGTGGAACATGATATGCAGACCACATGTCAGCCCTGGCTGGATGATTGTCCACATCCGTAATTAACACATGTGGATGTGAGACCAGAACAAGGCTGGCAGGCAAAGGCCCATCTATGCCTGTCATACCATGGAATTAAGATTTTATAAAGAGATCATATTTGATGTGCCATTCTATGAATGTTACAATTGAGAACTAGTGACTGCTATATTAATTCCAAGCTAAGTTCCCGTTGTACTGTAAACAAAGCTTGGAAAAAGTCAACTTTAACTTATGCGATATATTTTCAAAGTCCTATAGAATAACAGTGTGCATGCGCCAGAGCTTATAGAGCCAGCGATAACCCACCATTGAATCACATATCAATTATTACCGTTGTTTTGATTATTATCGTTTTTTTATTAGTTTTATGTATTTAGACACATTTAAAATGTAACGAACCTAAAAGCTAACTAACTAACTCAAACTTAACCTAATTCAATTACTCTAACCTAGGGTGGAACCCATGAAACGCACTTTTTTTCACTCCTTAATAATTGTAACCATCGATAACCCACTGATTCTAACTATGTAATATACTCTCTGGAGAAAATAGCAAGTCACCATCACAATATGTGCATTTCAATAAATACTTAAAAATTATAAAATTATGTTATAAAAATTGTTTTAAATATTTAAAAATATTTACAAATGTTACTAAATACAGAAGAAGAGTTATAATTCATAATAATAAACTGAATAATAAGGGTAAGTGTTTCTATACTTGAGCCCAGAGCTTGGAATTAGCATGGATTGTTAGTTAGAATGAGTATTCATATTTTGGCTAGAATTTTAAGTCTGGGAGATTCCAAAATTGCAAAAACATTATAAGGTGTTGTGGGACTTAGCAATAAATTACTGTAGGAAATCATAACCAGTGATTTGACAAAATTTATGATGGTATTTGAAAAACTCTGTGACCTAACAGAAACTTCAACAAAAAAAAAGTATTTCGGCTATTCTATGCCACTGTGCCATATGTGAATATTCGATCAGAGATCAAGTGATTGCTAGCACCTTGTTGGCCAATGTGATAACACACGTTCCCGACAGTGCCAATTGCCAACATGTTTACTCACACACAAGATTCTATCCCAGGAGTCCATCTACATTAGTAGGCAAGTTAGGGTGAGAAAATGGACAAGTTAGTGTGAGAAAATGGGAGAGTTAGTACACCTGTTTAGTTTAGCATTTACTTGTTTGTTTGTAAGCGGGTTTTTAAGAGAAGTTGACTACACAGTCTGTGCAATGACTAATATATAATTTTACATTGTAAATATGGTTATTTTAGTTTACTTTGAGCCCAACTTCTCACTTCATTTTAAGGCATTACTCACAAGTGTTGCATATATATATGTGTGTGTGTGTGTGTGTGTGTGTGTGTGTGTGCGCACGCGCGCGTGTGTGTAATTATTCACATACTGCAACAATAAATTGTGTTTCTCCGTTTTAATTTTTTTATTTGAATTTATGTAGGTAGCACGGTGGCATAGAATCTCCAACGTTTTCTCGAAATCTTGAAATATTGTTTTCAGTCATTTCTTTCTCCGACATGCTGGTAAAAGTTGATAACGTGTAGATAAGTTACTATAAAGACAGATATTTACTATTACCTTAATGTGACTAGAAGTTTTAAAATTTTATACAAATATATACAGCAATGTACGATCTGAAATTTATCTCACTGATGAAATAAAAATAAACTTCAAAATCCAAAAACTATAAATAGTACAATCCATAAACTAAAAAGAAATTGTCTCACTGCACACCTAATCATGTCGTCAGTTCACGGCCTTCTATTATGACACTCCACATAGCTTGTGGAACAAACTTACGTGTCCAGCGAAAATATTACGTGCTATTACCGATTTAGATAATTATTATATTCCTATTTTAAGGTATATTTCTTTATTCACTGAGATATATATTTTTTATATTCATTCTGCCACTAGTAGAAGGTGCATAGGATTCCGAAAGGAATTTCTTTGATTAAGCACTACAGATGATCACAGAAAATTACCAAATTGACTTTATTTATTTTATAAAATTCCACTGATTAATCATAAATAACTTTCTGCTAATAAAATCTCTTGCTTCAAATTTTATTAAAATCCTTTATATTCGCTGACGGTTTCATTTAGATGGCTTTACTGGTCCACTGGACTTAACTGATTCTTCCCACCCTAGTAACTGTTTGTATATGCGATAGTAAGAACATTCTTGGCACACAGTCCAGACATTTTCCCGATTGGAAATCTCGGGAACCTAACCTTTCGGTTAGGGTATATTATCAATCAATCAACAACGTTAGAGGCTGCCGTAGCAGACCCTGGTCATATAGGGACATACTTTTTTTTTTCTCCTCTACCCATTGTAGCCTGTTCTGGCTTGGTTAGAATTACGATGACTTCGTACCGTTCTACCTAATAGTTCCATCGGAGCGATCAATGTGGGGCGCTTTGTCGACTAAGTCTGGAGGGCGCCTCTAATGAATTATTTTTATTATTCAAAAGTGAGCCGTCGTAGGTGTTGGAGCTCCATCCGCAAGCCGCGCTTAAAGTTTGAATCGTGTTGGATTATTGGATTTAGTTGTAGATGTTTATCCGAGGAGAAGTCGCTAAGTGCCCGACCGGGCTCCATTCAGAGAAAAAAAAAGGCCCTTTTCAGGTTAAGATGATTGTGCGAAATTTTGAATTTAGAAAACGAGTAAAAAATGATTAATTAATTTAGAAGTTTAAATTGGGAAGTAATCATTTACTAGTGGAGTCTAGGGAACCACTCCGACATTTGTTTTAGCGCTAGGGAAAACTACCGAAAACCCTAGCAGAGTGGATTCAATTTAATAAATTAATCAGCTTCTTCGGCTCTAAACTGAATTAGCCGGTGGAATCGCCATTTATTTAGTCTTTCTGTGGAAAATTAGTCGGGTTTCCTCCGTTCGGTTGTATGTTTTCATTATAGTTATTTCTTTTAATATTGAGCCTGTTTATATTTTTTATATATTCAGATCAATATTTACTATTATTTTTTCTGGGAAGTGGTGGAGTTCTTGCTTTGCCTGATCTGTTAGATCGTTATAAATATGGGATATGTGAGTTTATGTTTTTTATCTCTATTTTCCAAAGCTGGGCTATTTGCCCTGTTTGTGTCATCTTAACAGATGTCTGAATCTTCCTTCCAGAATCTCTGGAAGTGGTGGATTCTTCTATAAGGTCTGCAATGTTCGGGAAAGGCAAAGTGTCAGGAGCTTATGGCTCAACTGGCACAATGTCTGTTTGTACAATAGCAGTGTTTACTACTGCTTATACATTGGTATGGGATGGAGTGGTCCTGTTTGCTGTCTTCAATCGGCGGAAGGGCTCGATCTTGACTTAAAAAAAACAGTTTTTTTTATGCGTCTCACAGACTGTGGGTCCGTCTGCCAGGATTACCATGAACATTGGCATCCGTCCTTTAGTCTTCGCGGAGGTCATATTGGCGACCTTCAAGACCTCGAACCCGGGATCCTTAAGATCTTCCTAGACCACTGACGGATCCACGCTGGGGTCTACGCCTTTTATTACGTTGCGCGTTAATTGCGATCGTTTTTCTTGATGTTTTACGCTTTCGGAGAAGAGGATGTTATGTTGCGCCAACAACTGCTGGTATTTTTTGAGATCAGGTATCGAAACCAGTGTCACCCTTATTCCGGATCTGTTCGAAGTGCAAGTGAATGCACGAGATCCGTTTTTAGAGAACTCCACGTTCACGAAGCCGTCAATAACGACGAGTATTCCCGACGAATCAACAGCGCTAGATGAATATTTACGCCGGAATGCTGATCCTTGGTCATCCGGTCCCCCGACGCGTCAACTGCCGGAAGAGTGGGGCGACTCCAGATTCGGACCTTTTTGGGCGGTAGCTTTAGCTGACCGGTTTGCGTCAGACGAGTTTTGTTTTCGCGTAGTCTTGTTCCGCGTTCTACGCCCGATTAGAGTCTAGTGAATCCATCGTGGACGGTTTTTCCCTCGGAAGGCTCTTGAAGAGGTTTAATGGAGGTATATTATTTTGTGTTAGTCCTTTATATACCAGATAGTTATATCTTGGCAGTTACTGAGAATTCATCCCTCCTTTTTTATCTACTTAAGCCAATTAAAATTGTAAGTAATACAGATTCATTTTAAATTTAAAAGGCTAACAAAATGACTCATCTTGATGTTTCATTAGTCCTAGGTTAGTAATTCACATTTCAGTTAAGCATAATAGAAGTACACATTTTAAGAAACTGTCAAACTGTGAGTATATTTTATGTTGATATTAACTGTTCATTTCTCTTATGTGAAATTTGCAGATTACTTTGCCTACTCACATATGATATTAACTATGCAACAAAGAACCCAAAAAGGAGGACAGATGGATTAACTCTATCCATGGCATGACAGACTTAGAAAGCCCTTGTCCTACCAGCTGGCTGTTGACCTCAGATCTACATGTATTATTTACAGAGGTGGACAATAATCTAGCCAGTATTTGCATGACATGTAGTAATGCATGTTGGATCCCCCAACCATCATAGCTGGTTGTCTCAACCTGGAGATGCTCCTCACTGTAGCTACCCAAATTTCTCACAATGCTGGATGCAGACTGGTCCTACACAGGCCCAAAATTCATGAGAAAACTCCTTCCCCCATGGGAACTTGAACCAATGCAAGTCTCGTAGCTCTGCACCAAGATATTATGACCATAAAATGCTCGGATTGGGTGTGAGATAGGCGGATGGATTATCAAGGCCAATATTTAACTTCTTATCAGTAATTATGTATCATTTTAAGTGCTTTTCAAATTTTTAGCTTGAAAACTATACCTTATGGTAGGTTTGACAGACTACAGTTTTACTTTTAATCACTTGCTTATTCTAGAAAACAATTTATTATTACCCTTAATGAAAAATCTCATGAGAAACATAGATGAATTTACTACATTTAAACTAATGTTATTACTATTTTCAGATACTCTAATTACAATGGATTGCCAGGTTGATATTAAATGCGAAGATTATTTTCCACATACTGAAATTGGATCACAAGTAAGTTACTTACAAAAAAAAAATGTATTTAGCCCTCTTTATAATTATAAGAAGCCCAGGTTTCATAACATCATTATATACTGAGAATTTAATTTTACAGGACATGAAAATGGAAACCAAATTAGAAGTAGATGATCAAACTGGAAATGTTATTAAATGTGAGGCATTTCCAGATGATGACACATTAGCTTCTGTGGAATCAGAATTTGAGGTAATATTTTTGCAAGCAGGTACAAATTTGGTATATCTTAATACAAATTAATATATATATGTTACATTGGAGTTTAAATTGCCAACAACTTTAATTCTCATACAATATTTCCCATTACATCTTTCATTACATGTCGTGCTTCCAAAATGTTTTTCCCTTTTGTTTGCGATATTTACAGACATCTACCACAGTAGTAGATGAAATGTCATGTTTCAAGAAAACTGGACCATGGCCATTTAGCCTGAAAGACAAACCAAACAGGAATCTATAGACATAATTTGATACTACTTCCCACATTTTTAATTCATTTGATTTTTTTTTAACAAATATTTCGGGAATTTACATTCAGATTGCTTTACTTGATGTTATAAATGTCATAAATTAGGTTCTTTGGAAATCTCTACCCCAGAAGAATTAGAAGTGGCATTGGTGATAAATCCCTCCATGGTACCTTTACCTTGTGTTGATGGAGTGGCTTGTATGCTTAAATGATCCTGAGAGCTATGCCGACAGTAGCATTGCTGCCGTTTACCCATACTGGACTGGTCAAAGGTGATAAGCCAGAAAGTATCTTAGAGAAAGTATCTTAGTCAAACAAGTGACGATCTTTGACTTTAGAAATAAAACCGTCAAGAAATGCAGACATGGGTACCACTAGCATAAAATTTTCAAGTCAAATAGTCCCTCATTCAGTTCTCCAGGCAGGGGCTACTTCAGGGAACCCATGCCAAAGACTACATGGTCTTTATAGGAAGCCAAATATAATAATAGTTAAGTCTCGTAGGCTGTGATGACCAGGACATGTGGCACAAATGAGGAATGAAAGACATGCATGGGAGCTTCTTGTAGATAAACCAGAGGGAAAATACGTAGTTAGTAGGCCAAAAATTAGGTGAGAGAATAATATAACTATGATTTGAGGGAAGTAGATTATACAGAGAATGATTGGAAAGCATTAGCACAAGATAGGGATGTATGGAAAGTTTGTCCATGCGGCCATGAACCTATGGGTTCGACGGTGACAGTGAGTAAGTAAGTATTGGTGATAAATGACACAGAGTAGACATCAATTAACATGGGGTGTTCAATATGACACTAATTGCAAATGTGCCATTTTAAGTGCCATGTATGAATTAACATTCCATCAACAAATATGTTATTCTCTTCTAATCATACTTCATAATTATCTTTGCACGATCCATAAAGTTTATATCACACTATGACTACTGTAACAACTATTTTTAAGA
This sequence comes from Diploptera punctata, assembly GCA_030220185.1. Classification (NCBI taxonomy): domain Eukaryota; kingdom Metazoa; phylum Arthropoda; class Insecta; order Blattodea; family Blaberidae; genus Diploptera; species Diploptera punctata. Next base: position 8,791 of record JASPKZ010002819.1, read on the forward strand.
AAATATTTTCATAACCCCTGTTGGAAAATTGTTTCACTATTATTATTATTATTGTTTTTGTTATTATTATTGTTCTTGTTGTTATTGTTCTTGTTATAGTTATTGTAATTATTATTGTTGTTGTAATTGTTGCTGTAGTTGTTATTAGCAGTAGTCATCATCCCTGGCACAGTGGAAGGGTTGCCTCCTCTCTGCATCCATGCCCTCAGGGAGATTTTATGTTCAACTCTCCTCTAATAGCTTTTCTGGAATGATCTGAGATAATAATTCCAACCCTCCTCCTTTCTCATCCGGGCCAGGAACCGGCAATGGCGAAGTTTGAAATGTTGATACCCAGCATTAATTAACCAAAATAGAGTTCTCTTCCAGGACAATGCGAGACCCCATACTGTACCGACAACCATGACAAAAATTCAGAAATTGGTAGAAATTGAACTGCTACCATACAGCTCTGATCTTGCACCTTCAGATTACCATCTGTTTCAATGCATGCATGAAATTTTATAAACATTGAAGCTGAGGAAGTGGGTCTCGACATATTCGATGCATTAAATACCAGAGACTGGTATTTTTACAGGATAATAAACCTAGCTGAAATATGGCTCAAGACAATAAAATTTGATGTCTCTACTTTGGAGTAGTTTAATTACTTATCAGAAAACGTTCCAAATATTTTTTTTTTATAAAAAGACATTACTTATGAGACAGTATCTATATTTAACAATTTATTGATGTAATGAAACTTTCTCTTTCTATTTGTAGGATGCATCATATACTTCAAAGCTTGAAACTGTAAATATTGATCTTAAACATGAGAGAAATACATCAAAGGTAATGATTTTGATTTGACTCATTTACAATATTAAAAATTTTGTAGTTTTATTTGTTTTTTTCTTTTTTTATTTAATATTAAGAGTTGTATTGAAGTTTTATAGGGAAAAAATCACTATGGGGTTTAATTTAAGATTTACCAAGAAGAATGTATAATTATAAACCAAAAGGGAGAAGAATGTTGGGAAGACCATTGAAGAGATGGAAGGACCAATTTGACCTATAATGAGATCGGAACGGCCATTGGGCTTAATCCTTGTTGATGATGATGAGATTAAAATGTTGTATACCTCACTTCATTTCCAGTCTTCTAATTATACCGGTTTCCAAATCTGAACAGCTTCATCTTCAGTAATTTCTTGTCGATTGAAGTTATGTACATCAGGAGAACTGCATCTTCCTCCCTCTGTTGGTGGACCAATGAACCTCCGGATCAAATCAGAATCCTCAGGAATTTCAAAGTCCATCTATTTTTCATTACTGTTTTTTAATGTGGATTTTTCCTAAACTGTGAGTTGTACCTATGATAGAATATAAGCAATCACTTATTTAGAGGCCCAGTGAAGAGGGAAATATTTTTAAAGTAGAGTTATTTATTCTGTTTATAATAATCAACAATAGGATGGTAGATGGTTCTCTTTTATACATTAACATTAATAATACAAAAAGGGACGGAAGGTCAGAATTTTGCTATGCTGCGGAGATGAGATTTCTATATTGTGGTGCAAAGATATTTAGATTTGTACTAAACTATAATATGTTTATTACTTATCATATGTTATATTTTCAGGTGGAGCAAAGTGAGGAAAAATTACAGAATTTGCCTAAAGTAATTACAACAAAATGTGGTCCAAATACAGTGCATATAGAAAAAAATAAATGTGATATCAATGTAAGCAGTCTTCCTGGAAAATACACTCCTAGTCATTATTCACACACAGGAAAAAATGATGTGACAGATAACATTTGTGGTGATGAATATGATCTCAATCCTCATGTGAATAAAGATTTCAAATGTTATGTTTGTAATAAGTCGTTTGCACACGATTACTGTCTTAAAAAACATGCACGTATTCATTCTAAGCGGAAAACATTCAATTGTACACTTTGCAGTAAGTCATTTTCTCGGAAATACAATTATAACGCACATTTATATACTCATACCGATGAGAAACCGTTCAAATGTAATATTTGTAGTAAGTTATTTGCTCGGAAAGATAACCTTAACATGCATTTGCGTTTGCATTATAATGAAAAACCTTTCAATTGTTCTTTTTGTAATAAGGCATTTGTTCAAAAGAGAACTCTCAATATACATTTAGGTATTCATGGTAACGAAAAACCATTTAAATGTATTGTTTGTCATAAGTCATTTCTTCAAAAGGGTACTCTTACTAGACACATGGATATACATAGTACTGATAAACCATTTTGTTGTCCTCTTTGTAGTAAGTTATTTGCAAGGAAAGAAACACTCCACACACATATACGTTCGCATGGTAATGACAAAATATATAATTGTTCTGTTTGTAATAAGTCATTTAATCGAAAGAACAATCTTAACAAACATCTACTTCTCCATAGTAACGAGAAACCATTTAAATGTTCAATTTGTGATAAAACATTTGCTCGGAAAGACAAGCTTGATACACATTTACTTGTTCACAGCGATGACAAACCATTCAATTGTTCTATTTGCAATAAGTCATTTCTCCGGAAGGACAATCTTAACACACATTTAATAGTCCATAGTAACGAGAAACCATTCGTATGTGATTTATGTAATAAATCATTTGCTCGGAAAGACAAACTTAAAGCACATTTACGTACTCATAGCAATGAGAGAGCAATGACGTTAACTGAAAAAATTGCATACCTCATGGATCATGAGGGATACAAAAGTATTGAAGTCAATAACGAAAGGAAGGGATTAGCAACATGACTAATTATGCTCTTAAACATTTGAAGCACTGTGATTGGGTTTGTTGTGATGTTACATATATAATTGCAATTCATTCTTGTATTTTCATATTATTTCTATCTGTTCAGGTTAGATGGCAGAAATGTGTAATTTATAAAACTTGATAAAATTTCTGTCTACTAAAACATAAAATTTTCCTCTCATTTGTTTTGTAAGAAGGTAAATTATTTTGGTATATGGTAGCTCATATAACACAAAAAACAAAATTCTAATTTAATAAAATTGAAATGAGTTATTTTTCATTAATTCCTATCATAAGTTTTATTAAAAAACTGTAACCATCCAAATAAGTTTTGGGCACACACATTCACTCGCGAATTTGTAACACAAGATCAATTTTTGCTTTCAGTATTAATTTTACTTTGCACTTACAAGATATATTTAAAAAATATATTAAATAAAATTTTGTCGTAATTCCACTTCATGATTTAGAGATTATATAAAAATATTGATAGAAATTTGAAACCTTAAAACTGTTATTTGTAAATCCTTTCATTTCAAGAAAACTGTTGAAGGAACTTGAATACATGGGAAAATTTGGAGCATTTTATGTGTTTTTAATTGTCCTCTTTCAGATATACACAACCTTATTGAGTGTTGTATACATATTTAAATGACATATCATATGAATAATAATTTGCTCACTCATAATCAAATTTTCACGTAACATGTTTATATTTAGAGTAAATGATATATATATATATGATTAACAAAGTTTTCGAGGGTTTTCCATGTCATGTATTCAAGGTTGGCCTCTAGACACTCATTCCAACTTTTCGACATGATTCCATAAGCCATTACAAGAAATTATGGGTTCAAGTCACTGGTTTACATCTTATATAGTTAAACACATTGTGTTTTCATTGCGGTCCATTTTGGAAGACATACACCCATCTAAAAGTTGACCACAATCCATGTTGCCCAACTGTGGTACTGTTCATATTTTTATGCTGTTCTAGGGATGACATGTTAGGCAGCAAGAGTAATTTTCCATGTAGATGGTAATCTTGAGAAAAGACCACATTCAATGAACATCCAAGATGATGCCCAAATATTACCATCTACATGGAAAACTGATTTTCTCAATTGAGAAAAGACAACATTCTATGAACACCCAAGATGATGCCCAAAGATTACCATCTTACATGAAAAACAGCTCTCGCTGCCTACCACATCATCCTTAGAACAGTGTAGAAGATATAAAGAATACCACGGTAGGATGTGGAGCATGGTCGACCCTTGGATGGGTGTATGGCTTCCAAAACAGACCATAACAAGTGACATTATTTATAAAAACATAGCTCTGAGGAATTAGTGTACTGAAACTTTAAGAGAGCATCTTCATAGCGAATAAGGGTTAAATAAACTTCTATAGAACATCATCATATAATCAGAAAGGGTTCAGAAAATGTCTTATTCCTATCTAAAGTAGTTCCTGAGGGAAAATGATACGAATATGGTAATAGAGATTTTTTTTTAATTGATTCAGACTAAATGTTTAAGACATATAAAATCACATATATATTTTGAAGCTAAGTGTGCACTTAATTAACATAAAGGCATTTTTAATTTTTTTTTTTTACTTGAGAATTTTCCTCATCATTGAGGCTTTCTCCAACCTTCTTCTTCTTCTTCTTAAACTTAATTTGTAGGATTTTCATCCTGTTTATTTCCAAAATCACTCCTCAGAGGAAGACGTATTGAATGTGAATTCACTGTCTATCCATCTCTTGGCTTTCTCCAACCAATATCAGTAATAAACATACATTAAAAATAAATAAATAAATAAATATAAATGACTACAGACTTACAGACTATCAGTTTGCAACAAATATTCACAAATTTCCCTTAATTAAAGTTCTCCATCATTCTCTGTCTTCATCTCTTATTCCAAATTTCCTCATTGAATTTTTAATGTTGTTCTTACAGGTTGTTCTTGGTCTTCCTTTTCGGTTCCTTCTTTCAATTTTCTATGCATAGACAGCCTTTGGTAGTCTTCCATCCTGCATTCTTCTTACGTGCCCATACCATTTTAGCCTTCTGTGTTCAATTTTAATAATGACTGTTAATAAATTATAATGAGATATAAATTATGATTGTTTTATTCCTCTGCACAGTTGATTTCCAAATGATGAATATTTTACATATTGCATATATTTTTGATTAGCAGCTGTCACAAAGAATCCATATGAAAACCTTTAAATTAATTAATGAATTTGTTCAGAACCAATTAAACTTTAGTTTTACACGTTAAAAAAAAAAATATATATATATATATATATATATGCAATAATAATTATACAATAAATGTATTCAATTTACATTTTAATGACAATTTATTTGTAAATAGCCTTTGGTATGGATTCCCTAAAATAGTCCTGCCTGGAGAACCAAATGGGAGACTATTTTACCTCCAGAAAATTTTACCCCGGTGGAACCTATGTCCGCGTTTCTTGACGGTTGTATTTTTATGGTGAAAGATCGTCATTCAACCTTCTTGTAGGAAAAGCAGGGGAAAAAAGCCCAGTTGGTAGACCAAGAATGAGGTAGGAGAATAACATTAACTATGATTTGAGTGAAGTAGATTATACAGGGAATGATTGGAAAACATTAGCTCAAGAAGGGACGTATGGAGAACTTATGTCCGCACGTTCGATAGTGCCAGTGAATTAGTTATTTGTAAATAGCCAACTCTGTCTTTTGGAACTTCCATTGACTAACAAGGGAACTGTCACCATTGTATGCCAAAACCTACCTTGAAACTTCTCCCAGAGAAGTGTTTTAATGAACCAAAACTGTGTCCAAAAAATTATCTGCAATTTTTAATTGGAAGGCACACAAATCAAAGTCAGAATCCAGCAATGGCAACCCTATGCATGGAGCAGATGGACTCCCTGCATTAGTAAGAGTAGAGTGGAGTGAGGTGGGATGTGGTGTGGATGGCTGGTAGTGAGGGTTATTCAATCTACCAATTCTAGAGTTGTGTTACTTCCCTATAACTTAAATCAGAGATTTGGCACTGGATTTTAGTGCCTTGCAGTTAAAAATGGCAATAATTATTTTGAACATGGCCTTTGTACATCACAATGCTTCTCTGGAAACAAATTCAAGGCACGTTTCAGTATGCAATGATTGACAGTTCCCTTGTAAGAATCTCTTCAGATATCTCAATCCAATATTATATCCTCATTATCCAATTCTATAATAAAAATTTAGCCAAAATATTCCTCTCACCTACATCTAGGTCTTGATCTCTATTATATATATATATATATATCCACCGCTGTGGTCTCAAGGTAGCATGCTGCCTTGTCACGCAGCGGGACCGGGTTTGATCCCTGGTCGGGGCAGTTTTTCTGGGTGAGGTTTTTATTGGGGTTTTTCCTCACCTGTAAGACAAATGTCAGGAAAACTTTAAGGCCCAAACGGTCCCCGAAATCATATGGCCATCATCATCATCATCCTTCACTGGTTTGGAAAGCAATGGGAAGCTACCACACCTACAATTCCCTAGTAAAACTGCAAGTATAGCATGAAAATGCTATGATTGCAGTGAAGGACCTCCCTTCGGGCAGAATTACTATGTATGGATGGATATATATATATATATATATAATATTATATTACCTTAATATATAAAAATTTCATGTCACATTGTTTGTCCGCGATGGAATCCTAAACTACTGAACCGATGTTAATAAAATTTTGTACACTGTGTGCAGTTTGATCCAACTTGAGACTTAGGGTAGTTTATAACTAAATTTATAGTCTTTTTATTGCAAATTATTTGTTTATTATTTAACAAAGAGTTATAATTATATGTGAGTTCCATACAATTCTAACAGATGGCGGTGTAGTTATCTGTGAGTTCCATACGATTCTAACAGATGGCGGTGTAAGGTAATTTGGTAAGGTAATCGGTTTATTATTCAACAAAGAGAGATCCAGATGGCTGTGCTTTTGTTGCAACCGCGATTTCAATTGAATTACAAATATTGATTATTTCATAATTTAAGTGTGTTCAGTGTTTATTTTATTTTCAATATTATTAATTTCATGTGTTATTTTAGTTTTAAGTAATCTGGCTGAAAGACAGCAATTTAATTTAAATTTTTAACGTATACCTTAGCCACAGCAACGCGTGGCCGGGACTTCTAGTATTATTATATTATATTATATTAGAAAATTATGTATTTAATAATGAAAATTTTCATTATGCATTTTGAGAATTTCCTTCATCATTGAGGGGTTTCTCCAACCAATCTTAGTAATTAACATGAGTTTTAAAAAATACATAAATGATTATGGACTTATAGACTATGAGTTCATAACAAACATTCCCTTAATTTAAGTTCTCTGTCCTCTGTGTCTTCATCCTTCACACCAAATTTCCTCATTGAATTCTGAATATTATTCTTCCAGGTTGTTCTTGGTCTTCCTTTCCTGTTCCTTCTTTCAATTTTCTATGCATAGATAGCCTTTGGTAGTCTTCCATCCTGCATTTTTCTTACGTGTCCATACCATTTTAGCCTTCTAAGTTTAATCTCATCCATTATACTTCTTTCTGCATTCATCCATTTTCTACTTTCTGTATTTCTAATTCTTTCCAGTCGAGATTTTCTGTCAACTCTTTCCAAAATCTGCAGTTATTCTGTTGGCACGTTGTGTCATTCTCCAAACTTCCGATCCATATAACATTATACTTTCTAGTATGACTTACAAAGTAGTCGTTTTGTTCCATTACAGATGTTTTTACTCCATACTATAGAGTTTAACATTCCTATGGTTTTTCTTGCATTACTAAACCTTTTTGTTATTTCTTTATTTGATGTTCCATCTTTCTCTATAATTGATCCCAAATAACAGAAACTATTGGTCTTCTTTATCTTTATCCCATCAATATAAAAAGTTCAACTGGGTCATTTCTTAAATGATGTTTTTTTTTGTTGATTTTCAAACCACATTTCTGATATGTTAACAACTGATTACACATATGAAAATTTTAATGTAAATATTAATTTTATTTATACAGAAATTTACAATGTCTCTAATATTTCTATGCAGTCCATTGCTGTGGTCTCGAGGTAGTCTGCTTCCTTGTCACGCAGCAAGTCCAGGTTCAATCCCCGGTCAGGGAAAGTTTCCTGGGTGATGGTTTTTTTCAGAGTTTTTCCTCACCTGTAAGGCAAATGTCAGACAACTTTAAGTCCCAAACGGTCCCCGAACATCATCTGGCCATCATTTTCATATTCACTTCATTAGAATAGGTTTAGGATTAAGGCCTCTCCTGGCATATCTTTACCATCAACGACACCTATCATATATATCATGGGGGCACCGTAACACCACCTTCCAGGCGCCCCAACCTCAGAAGTGGGTTATAATCATGCCAATGCAAGGAGAGAATATCAGCATGTTTAAATTACAATGTGATGGCATAGAATAATAAAAAAACATATTTCTATGCCTAAAGCAGAATTGACTTCTCCACTCATCCCTATTCATCCATTCCCTGTGGTTTAGTACACTTTTCTATTCATTCCTGTTCTTAATTTTTGGATACATGAATTTCGAGTGCAGACACTATTCCATCACATTTATAGGCAAACTTTTTTCTTGAATTACTCATATATGCTCATAAATTAACTAACTCTCATCAAAAATACTTAGAAATAAATTAAAATTTAAATTTCACACAAAAGCCTACCTTTTAAATCACTGGCACTATCAAACCCGTAGGTTCATGGCCGCGAGGACATAAGCTCTCCATACATCCCTATCCTGAGCTAATGTTTTCCAATCATCCCCTGTATAATATACTTCCCTCAAATCAGAGTTAATGTTATTCTCCCATCTCATCCTTGGTCTACCAACTGGGTGTTTTTCCTCTGGTTTTCCTACAACAAGCTTCCATGCATGTCTTTCATTTCCCATTCATGCCACATGTCCTGCCCATCGCAGTCTACGAGACTTAACTGTTCTTATTACATCTGCTTCCTATATAGGTCATGTAGTTTACTCTTATGTAGTCTTCTCCATTCACCTGACTGTTCATCTCTCTTTGGTCCAAAATTTTCCTAAGCACTTCGTTCTCAAATACTCGTAATCTCCTTTCCTCCCTTGAAGTAAGAGTCCTTGTTACACATCCATATAACATAACAGGTAGAATAATAGTTTTATATATTTTCAGTTTAACATTTTTTTAAATAAGTTGGGACTTCAAGAGTCTCATTTATGCTCATACCAAATCAATTGCTTCTCTCAGACATACTATATTAGGATAGGGTGTCCATAATATTTTCAATGTAAAAGAGAACATGTACAAAAAATTAAAGGAAAAACCTGGGACATTTAAAAAAAAAAGTGGGACATTAATAGAATATTAAAAAAGAACAGTTATTTTCTTTTTACCACAACACTGCTGCCAATACAAATGTATAAGAATCAACCACCCATAAATCAAAAACCACAAAAGTCATTGTTTATTACATTTGAAAGTATTTATTTATCCCTGTAAGGGGTATATACTTACTTACTTACTCACTGGCACTATCGAACCCGTAGGTTCATGGCCGCGCGGACATAAGCTCTCCATACATTCCTATCCTGAGCTAATCCTTTCCAATCATTCCCTGTATAATCTACTTCCCTCAAATCATAGTTAATGTTATTCTCCCACCTCTTTCTTGGTCTACCAACTGGGCGTTTTCCCTCTGGCTTTCCTACAAGAAGCTTCCATGCAAGTCTTTCATTCCCCATACGTGCAACATGTCCTGCCCATCGCAGTCTACGAGACTTAACTGTTCTTATTATATCTGGCTTCCTATAAAGACCATGTAGTTCATTGTTATGTAGTCTTCTCCATTCACCTGTCTGTTCATCTCTCTTTGCTCCAAAAATTTTCCTAAGTACTTTATTCTCAAATTGTAATCTCCTTTCCTCCCTTAAAGTAAGAGTCCATGTTTCGCACCCATATACTATAACTGGTAGAATAATAGTTTTATATATTTTCAGTTTAACGTTTTTTGAAAGGAGTTGGGACATCAAGAGTCTCTGCAATGCATAATAGCACGCATTTCCAGAATTGAGCCTATGTTTAATTTCTTTGTACGTCTCATTCCTATTTGTGATTATTGTTCCTACGTATTTGAATTCAGCCACTTCCTCAAAATTTCCCTCATTTGTCATTAGCTGTCCATTTCCATTATATAATGTATTTCTACGTGTGACCATATATTTAGTTTTATTGATATTACTTCCAGTCCAAAGTTCTTAGTGTTACTCAATAGTGTGTGCGTATTGTCCTTTAGTATCTCCTCACTATCGGCCAACAATACTACATCATCAGCATAAACTAACAGTTTATTAAATCCACTAATTAAATCTCTTTCATCCAAGTTAAAATTGTATTTCTCACCCCTAAACTGCCAGAATCAGCAGGAAATATCCGACATTGGCTGCACTGACCATGGATTGACAATTTGAAAAATGTACCAGTTACCAATATATGAGACACAAACAAAGATTATAGACCAAACAGTGCATCGTGGTCACACAACTGCGTTTTCTAACGTTCATATTTATAATTACATAATAATGAACAAACAAAAGTAACCATTCATAAATACATGACAAAGCAGCATCCCAAAGCAGGACATTTGAATGTCCCCAAGAAAACTTTCAGCACAGCAGGATATTATCAAAAAAAAAAAAAAAAGGACTGTCCCGGGAAAAACAGGACGAATGGACACCCTGTATTAGGAACTAGTTGATATAAAAAAATTAGTAAAACTACAAAAGGAAAGGACTGAAACTGGTGATACTTTAACTTTTAACGTTAAAGATTATTATTACCAAATTGCCGGAATTAAAATGCCTTAGTCCTTATTTTGCAGAGTTGTGAATAAAAATATGCTACTTGCAACAGATTTATCTGAATTTCAGCGATACAAGGGGTATACGTGATATTGGTCTTTCAGGGTTAACCCTTAATATACGAGATTTTTAAATGCTGGACATCACCCAATCATCAGAATTTAAATGCCCTTAACACCCTTATTTTGCAGGGGTTTTAAATAAAAAAAAGTCTATTATTGTTCTAGATGTGATACAAATATGAATAGAGTACCAAGTTGTAGCTTTATCAATTTGTTCTGAAAATGTTTCATAGTAATATAGCTGTTAGGTTAAGATATATCCATCCATCCATCCATAGTAATTCTGCCCAAAGGCAAGTCCTTCACTGCAATCATAGCATTTTCATGCTATGCTTGCAGCTTTACTAGGGAATTGTAGGTGTGGTAGCTTCCCGTTGCTTTCCACACTGGTGGATGATGATGATAATGGTAAGGGTGATGATGATGATGGCCATATGATTTCAGGGACCATTTGGGCCTTAAAGTTTTCCGGACATTTGTCTTACAGGTGAGGAAAAACCCCGATAAAACCTCACCCAGAACAACTGCCCCAACTGGGGATCGAACCCGGACCCACTGCATGACAAGGCATGACAGCAGTGGACGTTAAGATATATGATAAAATTATTTTAATTTTCATGCATATTGATTAAAATATGTATTACTGCTGAAGTCCAAGCTCCATGGTTTTGTGGGGGGAAGTGAGAGGAGATACATCTCCCTGCTTCTCGCAGTAGTAACAGCTGAGACAGCAAATTCCTTTCAGACACACGAGCTGGGTTCCGTGCAGTACTTACAGACATTATTGACTGACTAAAGAACTGTGATGCTATGGTAATTTGCTATAAACTAGTTTACGAAATTTACAGCATTATTTTGTACATAATATTTTTATATGCAACTGGTGGGCCAACAGACATTGTCCTGCCTAAATTATTCTCAGAAAGTCAACTATTCATGAACTTCTCAGAAGGTTTTAACGGTCAATTATTGTTTTCCTTTTAAAATATTGGTGTTATATATCTGATATATGAAAAACCTTAAAAATATTTTTAAAAATCGTCAAAAAAATTCCTGTACCTGATTGCAGCACCACATACCGGTCCCAATTGTGAATCTAAACCATCCAGGGACTCGCTAAAAAAACTATAACCGATTCTTCTTTAGTAGGCGACTACAACCTCATTGAAGTTTTGGTCTCCTCAACAATTTTCCTCCATCTAAATCTATCCTGGATACCATCCATAGTAATTCTGCCCGAAGGCATGTCCTTCACTGCAATCGCAGCACTTTCATGCTATGCTTGCAGCTTTACTAGGGAATTGTGTAGGTGTGGTAGCTTCCCATTGCTTTCCACACCGGTGAAGATGTATGATGATTATGATAATGTTAAGGATGATGATGATGGCCATATGATTTCGGGGACCGTTTGGGCCTTAAAGTTTTCCTGACATTCGTCTTACAGATGAGGAAAACCTCGATAGAAACCTCACCCAGAAAAACTGCCCCAACCGGGGATCGAACCCGGGCCCGCTGCGTGACAAGGCAGCACGCTACCTCGAGACCACAGCAGTGGGCTTATCCTGGATACAGACTGGCCAATTTCCAATTTTCATCTCCAATATATCTTTTATAACATCATCCTGCCATCTGTTTCTAGTGCCACCACCTACTGGGTCCAATTGTGAATCTAACCATCCAGGGATCCATTCAAACACAAAAAATTTCATCAAAATCAGTCCAGTCATTTATGAGGAGTTCAGAGAAACATACACATGTACAGAAGAATTATATATATAATAATATCCATCCATAGTAATTCTGCCTAAGGGCAGACCTTTCACTGCAATCATAGCATTTTCATGCTATGCTTTACAGCTTTACTAGGGAATTATAAGTGTGGTAGCTTCCTGTTGCTTTCAACACTGTGAAGGATGATGATGATAATGACAAGGATGATGATGGCTGGGTGATTTTTGGGGACCATTGGGCCCTAAGCTTCCTGACATTTGTTTTACAGGTGAGGAAAAAGCCTCGAAAAAACCTCACCCAAGAGCCTGTCCCTAGTGGAAATCGAACACTGACCCGCTGCGTGACAAAGCAGCATGCTACCTCGACACCACACCGGTAGACAATGATAATATATACACTTCATTCGTTGTTAGGATTTACAGCCAGTCACACATTTTACTCGGCTTGTGCTACATTTTAAAACAGTCCACAATACATAACCCAACGTCGCACTTTGCAGAAAAATACACAATGAACACTTTCTTATTTTTCAAAGTGCATACACGACAATTATTATTCTTTAGACAGTCATACTGATCATGACCCATTTGTACTATGATAGCAAAAATCTGTATATTTCCTCTTGCTGTGCTGAGGTACCAGGATTATCTAGGAAGTAACATATTGATGGAAATGGTTTTTTTAGGAAGTTATATTTTAAGTTCTTTTAATCAAGTTTTTTTTTTTTAATCTGGAATCATCTTACCTCAATTTAATGTTCATTTATTCTCGAACATGTTTCGATATATCTTCTATATCATCCTCAGCTTTGGCCAGAGAGATGATTCCAGATTAAAAAGAAAAAACTTGATATTGATGGAAATATCTATTAGTTCTGACAATTAAGATTCCAAATATTTTCTAAAAAAAATGATAAAATGAGAGGATTCAGGAGTGAGGGCAGGTGCGGCCAATTGTTCTATTCCATTTTCAAATGCAGAAATTTGTGATTTTTTATGCACGTGTCTCTTCTATGCCTAAATTCAATATCCATTCCCTCTTCATCTAATGAACCAGAAAAAAAACGTGAGATGTTCTAGAATAGCTAGTTCCTTTGTCTGATTCATCTTCGATCAAAATTTCTTGTGATACACTTTACATGTGACAAGAAACATTTTTCTAAGTTCCAACCATACACCATGCTCATGTGCCAACAGATGCAAAGCAGTTTACACTATGGAATCACGGGATGCAGCCAATATATACACAATATTTGAACTCGCATAGCCAATGAATCTAAAAGCTAACCTAAAGTAGGGTGTCCATAATACTTTCAATGTAAAAGGGGACATGTACAAAAAATTAACGGAAAACGTGGGACATTTTAAAAAAAGGTGGGACATTAACAAAATATAAAAGGAAGTTTAAAAAATTGTATGAAACAAATTAAATCTCTTTCATTTAAGTAAAAATTGTATTCTCCACCGCAAAGGTACCAGAATCAGCAGGCAATCTCCAACATTGGCTGCACTGACTGTGGATTGACAATTTGAGAAATTAATCAGTTATCAATATATGAGAGTAAAAAACAAAGGTTATAGACCAAACAGTACAGTGTGGTCATACAACTGGCGCTTTCTAACGTTCATATTTATAATTACATAGTAAAGAACAAAATGAAAGTCACCATTCATAAATACATTGACAAAGCATAAAAACAAAAGCGGGATATTTGAGCATCCCCAAGAAAACTTTTGAGACAGCAGGACATTTTTAGAAAAAAAAAAGGACTGTCCTGGGAAAAACGGGACGAATGGACACCCTAACCTAAAGCAATTTAAGTACTCTAACCTGTGAAAGACCAACCTAAAAGCTAATCTAATGCAATTTAAGTACTCTAACCTGTGAAAGAATGCACAGTGATTTTATTTAGTGTAAATTAATTAGTACAGACTCTTATGTTGGCTGCACTGGAACACAAAATATTCGTTAAAATCAATATTGCTGCCACGTCTTCATGCAGTTCAATATCATGAAAAATATATTCAAATAATTGTTAAAATAACATGTAAAAATCACTGTAAATTATAGGAAATAATCTGAAAAATGAAACCCTAAGAATAAAATTTTGACAGGAGTTTATGAAGTCATTTAAAAAGTCCCATTTCACACGTTGGAAAGTTTTTGTTCCGATTCCGATTGAGGGTCTTTCCATTTTTCAGCGGTTGCCCTTTTACCAGCTGGCTGCTGGCCTTTCACATCCACATGTGTCAATCACAGAGGTAGATGATCAACAGCCAGTGTAGGGGTGACATGTGGTTAGCATGTCGAGTCCCCCAGCCGTTATAGCTGGTTCCTCAACCTGGAGCCGCTACTTATTGTAGCTACCCAATTGCCTCACGATGCTGGGTGGGCACCGGTCCCATACTGGCGGAAATACCATGAGAAAATTTCTTCCCCCATGGAGACTCGAACCAGCGCAAGTCCCGTAGCTCTGCGCCAAGGCTTCCTACCTTAACCGCTTGGCTACGGCGCGGGTTTTTGTTAAAACAACTAAATTGTATGGCACCAGATACACTATTATTAATTACAATCCGCCACTGATAATCCACTTGTGTACACACAATTCTCAGATAAAAATTCCACTTCTAATTAGTGTATTTATTACAGGTTTTTAATACTTTTCTGAAGAAGAAGAAAAAAAAAAAGGTTTGCTTTAAACTTTAAAGGACAAATGTCCATATATGTGAGGTCACGTACAAGCCCTCTACAACCGAAAGGCAAATAAATCTGATACTGCTGCAGCTGCAACTTTAAAATAGCATATTTACAGATATTGTTGATTGACAGAACAGTGATGCTATCCTAATTCAATTTTTTTTATGTTCCAGTGCTTGAACAACTGAGTTGTATGGCACTATGTCTACACTTATATATAACTCATTGTCACTATCAAACCAGTAGGTTCATGGCCACGTGGAAATAAGCTCTCCATACATCCATATCCTGAACTAATCCCCTATATAATCTACTTCCCTCAAATCACGATTAATGTTACTTTCCTACCTCATTCTTAGTCTATCAACTCGGCATTTTCTCTCTGGTTTTCCTACAACAAACTTCCATGCCCCTCTTTCATTCCCCATCCATGTCACATGTCCTACCCATTGCAATCTACAGGATTTAACTGTTCATATCATATCTGATTTCTTATAAAGATCATGTAGCTCACTGTTATATGGATGAAGTTATGCATCAACCGGCTATGAGCCATTATGCATGTTTTGAGAAAAATACATTTAAAGTTTAAGTCCATTTTCATTATTTATTGTCACACCACAAACTAATAATACTGGATATTGTAAGTTATTTTCCTTGTTTGACAATCAAAGAGCGGGAACATTGAGCTGCAGGATGCAAAATTTAGATTAACATTATGATGATCTGGTTTCATAGCCGTTTGTTACAAAATATAGATTCTCTGCTAGGACTCTGATGGTGTTTACATTTTTTTAATAAGGCTATATTTAAAGATATGGTGCTAAATGTGTGTGTACAGTCCACAGATGAAGAGAATGAAAGCATGGGATGAAGGGGGGCATGGGGAATAGCAAGCGATACAATGGCAAACTACCTGAGAATAAAGGAACATTCACAACATATGAAATACCTACTGCTTTCATTCACTTCGTCTGTGGACAATATACTTGCTTCATAAGCTAGTGCAACAGATGGCATCAAAATTTCAATTTAAAAAAAAAAGCATATAGGTGATTGATGCATTACACTGACCATATAGTGTAAGTGAAATAAAATTAATTAAAATCCACCACTGAAATTTCACTTATGGACACAGAACACTACTAAGAAACAATGTCACTTGGAATGTGTGTGTTATTAAATATTTTAAATACTTTATTGAAAAAATAATTTAATTTAAATGTAGGGAATAATTTAAAAATCCATGATTAATGTTTAAAAATATTTCACGAGTACAGTTACAAGAACCTTAGCTTCAAAGAAACTGGTTGTCAAATTTATATTGACTTAGGCATTCTATATTTACTAGTGGTCGCCCAGCGGTCAAAATTCGACTACAATTCATTAAATTTTTAAGTATGTCACAAATACATCATTATGCATTAATTTTCTATTTATATTAAAAATGCAAACGATAGGAAATATGTGGTATATCTTGGCTAAGCCTAATTAAAAAACTATAACACCTCATTTGATATTTTTGTATACTATTTAAATTTGCATTTGGCCTATTATTATGTGTACGGGAATATATATTCCTTCTTCTTTGTCTCTCACTCCGATCCGTCAATGTTCTATGTCGAAACATAATGGAAGTAGGTGCTAATATATAAAAAATATATGTAATGAAATTACTCAAACCAAGATTAGACAGGGTTTAATTTAAATAATAAAAGGTACTCACTTTTTTTAAACCACTAATAATAAATACATGAGAGTAAATCAATTCACATTGCTGCTGCAGAATTTTCTTTTTGCAACAATGCATTTTCAGTATGAATGTAAACAAATGAATGAGTAATACACATAAATTCCTTAGAGACAATTTATTTTATTTTGTTTAATTTAATTTATTTGTAACATATTATACATAAATTTTATTTTTCTGCACTCCTTTCTATATGAACTTTAATTATGCCAAATATCACACTCCTCCGTGCGCGCAATGTGCTTAAAAAAAGAGGTACAAAGTTTTCCTTCATGTATTAATATATAGATATCTACAATGGCATAACAGCCCAATGTTGAGCTTTAGCCTCTCCTTTGTTAGGAATTACTAGATCAAGTTACCATATTTATACACGTATAGGCCACGTCGAAGTTTTGCGATAATAAATTGGGGGAAACATATTTGTCTTAAATTTTCACTAAGAAGCAACGTAAAAGAAAGAAGTAGACCTACACCATTTTTAAATCTGGCAATGTTGTAAATTCCAAAGCTTCTGTTGCCATCTATGTAACGGTGTTCGGGCTGTGGCTCAGACATTAACACAAGGGTAAACAGGATGGTGAGTTGGTAGGAACAGTATTCATTGTCATTCCTGTTCAATGTGTGTAAACATGGGTCGGTGCAGAGTAAGTTATTCCTCCAAATTTAAGCTAGAAGTGGTGCGCTATGCAGCAGAACATGGAAATAGGACAGCAGGAAGAAAGTTTCATGTGGACGAAAGAAATGTGCAACGATGATCTAAACAAAAATTGCACTTGAAAACACATCATAACATCGACAAACTTTCTGCGGAAAGAAAGCGAAATATCCACAGTTAGAAAGAGTTCTGGATTATGTACGGAAAACAAGAGCAGACGGATTTTCTGTATCTGTCTAAATTATATAGTTCAAAGGTCTTAAGTTAGCCAAGAATATGGAAATCCCATACAATGAATTTAAGGCAAGTTATGGCTGGGCAAGGCGATTTATGACATGTCACGACCTTGTAATTCGGAATTGTTCTAAAATTAAGCATGTTTTCTAGTTATTTCATGTATAAGCCACACCCTAATTTTGAGACATATTTTAACCCTCTTACTAATAATCCATATATAACTTTTATACAAGGTTTATACACATCTCAGTTGAAAATTCTTACTAATAAACACTGTATTAGCTGTTCAGTGTAGAAGAGGTGTACAATACATGGGAATCGTTATACATGCCTCCAGCTTTGTTTAAGGATTGTATAACTAGACAAAATGTCGGACTTCACATGATCAACTGATTGTTTTCTTATGATATTGATGATATTGATGTGACGTATTGTGTATAACTGCTGTTTTGTTATATAGCTCTGGCACAACGTTTATTAGTAAGTAAATTATACGTGATCTACATCAGGCTTATATATTATATAATTAAACAACTGATGAAAGCCTGTATAAGAGATTTTTATTAGGAAGACCGTAAGTAAAAAAGTGTGGCCTATACATGCGTAAATACAGTTATTTAGTTATGCTTATTTCCCTATAGATGTCATGAATGATACGCTGTCAACATACCAACCTAATGAGACATCTAGTAAGCAAATAAGATATTACTAGGATGAAGAACGTCGGTAAATTTTGCACTGAGTCTTTTTATTCAGGCTTATGATTCTTTCACAGTTAAATATGGGAAATAACATTATGAGGTTCTTAATTCGTAAAATTAATGAGACATTAATGAAACATAAAATATGAGGTAAGATGTAAAAAAGACTCATTAATTTATGATTCTTTATTGACCTGAAAATGTTCAGACTCAGGACCCATGACTTAAAGTCTTTCCCAGAGGACTTATTCCTTGGATTTTTTCATCCTAAAAAAACCCATCGGCTCCAGCCAGGTTTGAACCTATATCCCTGGGACCAGAGGCAAGGAACATAACCAATAGTCCACTGCAGACAATAATCTAGGCATTCATGGCTTGCATTTGTATTGTAGTTTGATGTCTTCCATGCTAGTTGGTTGTAGTCAAAAGACTAAGTTCCCTGATGTTTCATCACAGACTGCGTCTTGCATCCGCAAGAGTTGGCTTAAAACTGATTCTCTTGTCAACTGCCTGCTGTATTTATACTATTTTCCACTGTACATTCTCTGCTAGATATAAACCCAACAAACCATTTGAGGATACCTACAATGGATCATGAAAAGACTCCACAACTGGCCAACTACACTTTTGAAGGGTCCACGGGAAAAATGGTGTAAAATAGGAGAAAGTGTAAATTGAGGGAAATGAAGATGAGTTCAGAAATGTTGACCCCCCCCATACTCTGCATCCATTTCAGAACATGAAAAAAAATCAGATGGGAATAATATACTACAGTATTACCCCTCTTTTACTCTTTACATGAGGGAAAGTGGTGTAAATTTGGGGAAAGTGTAAATTATGGAAAACGAGGACGAGCTAAAATATGTTTACCTTCACATTCAGCAACCTTTCTAGGGGCCGCATGCAAATACATTAGTCTCTACTCAAATTACTTCCAATCACCGGTGAGCTGACTTTCCGTGAGCAAGTGCAAAGATCGAATTAGCGACCCACGAACTGGTCATGCATGAAAGTCGTTTTCGTAATATTTGCAAGAAATTACCCAGAATTCTCAGCGATAAAACCACTTCCGTTATTTTTGTCTGCTAGAGGAACGCATTTACACTTGCGTCCCGCAAATAATACCGTATACGACGTCTGCATCGTGCGATATTACGCCGATTCTCCTGTTCTTCCAGTTGAATTCTTTGGTAGACTCTATCAAAATCCTCTTCTCCACGTATACCAAAAACATGATCGAAGTCTTCAAGGTCCGACATCTTGGATAAAGCAGTAAGGTACGTGGTAAGGTTTCAAACTACATCGGTTCCCATTGGGTTGCTCACGATTCGTTTTCTGCAAAGTCACCTCACCAGGTAGCTTAGAAATTTCGACAATTATTATCACATGAACAATTTTTGAGTATGCAAAAACGTCTTTGGATGCAACTTTCACAGCAAAGAACGACTGTTATGGTCTAATGCGTTCACAGATACGACCCTACAACATGCAAAAACGCAGTAACTGAGATAATATACAATATTGGCTAAATAATGTAATGTTTCTTTTAATTTAAAATAAAATTCTTTACCTCACCTCATATCCTGACTTTTATTTATTTAGAAGACAAAATATCAGGTGAGGTGTAAACCTCATAGTGATTTTCCTATAATAGTTCAATGTAATCAGTGTTTCGAACTGCTGTAAACCTAAAATTACATTATTTCTTTTACTTTCACCATATAAAAAATAAATAAGGAGAGGTTCAGCAAGCAGCACTATGAATCTTTGAGAGATTAAAAAAAATTGTTTTGCCATAGAAGTACATGGGTTGAATTTCAGAAATGTTTTAAAGTTCTGAGCGAACTTTGTTGGCTTGATGAACATGCTCTGCTCTTTATCGATTGTACAAAAGCCAGCTACGTTGGCTCATTAAACTTGCTTGGCTCCTTATCGTTTATATAGCAGTTGGCTTCGTTGGCTCAATGAACTTACTCTGCTATATATCGATTGCACAGAAGCAAGACCATCAATCAAATAAATTGAATATCTTCGATGTTTAACGCTGAAGATCGACGTGATGTGACGTAAATTGCAGGAAAACAAAATTTCAGAAATGTAAAAACGGGGTTTTTAATACATTGTGAATATAGGGAAACTGAAGGGACCTTTAAAAAATGTTGTAAAAGACAGGAAAACGTAAAATGCAGGAACTTAAAAGCGGGGTAATACTGTATATAAATACCAACCAGGAGCCAGATATAATAAAAGACCATGCAGAGAATGCACAGCAGTGAGCAGTAGAAACATGCCGAGCAGCAGATGAGAATATCAGTACTGCAGGCGAGCTTTAAAGGGTCGACCTGCACAGTTGCTACAACTACTACATATATTCTGTGGTGTCCGTTGGATCTAACAAAACAATGATTACTCATGTAACTGAGATAATAGATTCTTGGATCAGATTATAGCCAAACTTGAATATACAGTGCAATCAGTACAGCACTGGACAGCAGACAGAGGGATTTCACTATACACTGCTGACGCACTCGCAGCAGGGAACGGACAACGTAGGATCACAGTAATACAAATGCACACATTTTCGTAACTATTTTACAAATCGTCGTACTTACCAACTTTATTGAAGCAGGTGTTGGAACTGTTCACCTTCGTTGTCCATACATTTTTGACACCTCCTTATAAAATTTGTTGTACATATTATAGACTATTGAGCGTGACGGAATTTTTACACCCGGGAATCGTGTTTCAAAATGTCTTCATACTTGGCTGGCGGACTGAGTTAACAAATATTGTTCATAAATGCATACACGTTGTTCAGTAGAAAAATTATTAGCCATTATACAGTTTACCTCATACAAACGTGATTCACTTTACACTTATGCTTTATAAGATACAAATTTTAAAATTGAAATAACTTATACACATGTCATTCAGTTCACAAGGAAAAGCACCTTATCTACTCGAGGTACACTATCTGACTGTGAATGCGTGGGATGTACTCGTAAACTGCTGAGTCAGCACACATTTCAAGTCCCGTGTCTGCACGTGTAAGCCTTCGTTATCACACAGCACAAACCCCGCATCTGCCGTCCACTACTATACTAATCTCACTGTATAATTCCAATATTCTAACATTAGTTAAAGATCGCGAAACAAAAAAACTTAGAATAAACAAACTTTAAGTTCAATCTCAATTTACAGCAAAGCAAAGAGTCTATGTGCTGGGCGCAAAATACATAAGTCGTGCTTCATATCTAACGTGCATCTACTAGTATAACACAAATATACAAATATATAAGCCTTCAAATAAGTTCTAATCTTAATCATGAGCAAAGCTTTGGGGAATATTGTAATAAATTGTATAACTAATCAATTGAATTGGTGTTTACTTGATGAAAATCCATATTTATTAATTAAATAAAAATAAAACGTAGTTTTATTTGATTTTCATATTTATTATATAATTCAGTGACAGCTGTTTTGGTACACTGTACCTTCTTCAGACATGTTAACAAATTATGAATTGTGTTCCAACTGATCTAAGCAACAATACAATATATTTATTTAATTTTTTTAATTTAACAAAGGGGATTCATTCAAATCAAGTTGAGAATTTAACAGTTTTTTACTACTTTTAAATTTAATAATTTCTACAGCCTCCAAAAGATCTAACTTCTTACCCTTATCACAAACATGTAAAATTTCAAAATTTGGATCGAAACAATGATAAAGGTAAGAAGTTAGATCTTTTGGAGGCTGTAGAAATTAATAAATTTAAAAGTAGTAAAAAACTGTTAAATTCTCAACTTGATTTGAATGAATCCCCTTTGTTAAATTTAAAAATTTAAATAAATATATTGTATTGTTGCTTAGATCAGTTGGAACACAATTCATAATTTGTTAACATGTCTGAAGAAGGTACAGTGTACCGAAACAGCTGTCACTGAATTATATAATAAATATGAAAATCAAATAAAACTACATTTTATTTTTATTTAATTAATAATTGTATAACTGCAATATATTCAATTTCAGATGGGTCTTGTCACACAAATGAATAATCAATAATGTAATTAAAAATGGTGAATATATTTTAAAGAAAATAGTCATTGTATATATTAATAGAAAATATACATGTAGCTGTGCTGGAGAAATAAAGTTAATACACATAATAACTTCTTTAAATCCAGCTTCTTCAATACAAATTACAAAAAAAAAATAATAATAATAATACCTGACAAATGTCAAGTTAACATTTGCATCCATCAATCATTCATTTTTAACAAAATCCATTCTATTACAGCTTGATACATATACAACGAAACAAAATTAAGCAATATAATAAATTTGGGAATTTTTAACGTTATGAGGTTTTATTGATAAGAATCAAATAAATCATGAATTCTTCTCACGACTCTGAAAACTGTTGACGATGGTGACGAAGGTCGCAGATACTGCGGTGCTGTGTTTAAAAAACATAGAAGTATGAGGTAAGAAGAATTCAAGATTCATTTGATTCTTTAAAAAAATTAAGCAACTTCAAGATAGTGGTCGAGGGACTTGGCTTGAATCCCTCGGCCGAAACAAAGACTTCGAGACTTTGAAGAAGACTGACTATGATTAGGTTTTCGTGTCAAGGGTTACTGCCTAGTGCGCAACATTGACGTGCAGATAGATGATAGGGGAAGGGCACATTCAGGAAAGGGAGGAAAGTGAAGGAGGCACAGATATTCAGATACATATAAGAAACAGATATATAGCAGGGCAACATAGAATTATTAACTCTTGCACAGTTCAGACTTCTGTGAACACCAAATTTTTTCAAGTCCTGTGTATATAAAAAATTTTTTATCAAGGCAACTGTCAAAAATTGCATGCCAAAATCTACCTTGAAATTTCTCCCAGAGAAGTGTTGTGGCCTTTAGCTTCGGACTCAAACGAAGCTATTAACCCAGCTCAATGTAAACAGGGGGCTTAGGCTGTAACTTTTTACAACTGAGTAATACCTGACAGGCGCATTCTGGTCGCGGGGGTGAACACTAATATATTAGTGACTAAGTCCTATCAGGGACCCAGTCTCTCAGGGTATATCGAGAGCCCCTGTCCAGGGATACAGGCGAAGAACTTAACGGCAAGAACAACAAGATGGAACAAACTTTCGAATATTGTAATTGGCAGAAGAGGCAACCCTCTCCTTAGGGCCCATCTCCGGGGTAACAAGGAGAAGGCCCTCAACGGTCTGAGAAGAGCAGAAGAGGCAACCCTCCCACTAGGGCTGATATAATGGGAGGTTATGACGATAAACTTTAAGAAGGCAGCCCCTTCAATCGTCTCACCCTGCGAGGTGCCAGTAACACCTTCAGGGGACAATCTACATTACCAAATGTCAATACTAATAAAATTCATTGTTAAAACCGTTGAGGTGGAGAGTCATAAAATATAATAAGTCAAAATATACCTTCTTAGGTAAAATCCGTCGTCCTCAACTTATAAAATATGTAATCTTTATGCCTTTAGGCCTTTCAGAACATCCGTCCCATCTTCAGCAGTCCCTCTTTGCTACAACATTCAGTATGATGGTTGATGCTGCTGGTCCTAATGTGGTGTTGTCGTGACACCACATTAGTACCAGCAGCATCAACCATCATACTGGTGTTGTTGTGACACCACATTAGGACCAGCATCATCAACCATCATACTGGATGTTGTAGCGAAGAGGGACCTGCTGAAGATGGAACGGATCTTCTGAAAGCCTACAGGCATAAAGATTACATATTTAATAAGTTGAGGACGACGGATTTTACCTAAGAAGGGCTTCCAATATAAAACTGGACTGGCCTCACGGAGTTTCACCCGGAATGCAGTGCTGTCTCTTCCTCCCGCAATTCATCCTGCCTGCCACCCGTCCTTGAACTGTTTCTAACCTTATAGAAAATGCTGGAAATGTTGTCCTCCAGCAGTTAAACAGGCATTATACCGAGTAAACACATTTAGATTGACACGCTGTAGTTTGGGCACTGTCAAGTTTCTGATTTCATTTCTTATGTTGTTCTTCAGTTCTTCCAATGTGTGCGGATTTGTTTTGTACACTTTGTCTTTCAGGCTACCCCACAAATTTTCGCCAATTTCGTCTAATTTTTCTTTGGTGAGAACCGTACGCCTTCGCGTGTGTTTCTTATTTTGTACTGAACCAGTGGTCTCAAATTTAGTCACAAGATCGTGGGTTGTCGATCTGGAAGGAGGTAATTGTCCAGGGAAGTTCCGAATAAATTCCTCGCGAACGCGACGAGCTGATTCGTATTTATAATAACATTTACACACATAAATGCGCTGCTCTAATGTCAGCTGACGTCTCATCTTGTTGAACGATAGTAAACCGACTAGTTCAAGGACGAGTGGCTGGCCGAGTGAAATGCGGACGAGGAGAGAGCGCTGCCTGACGGGTGAAACCCCGTGAGGCCGGTCCGGGTTTATATTGGAAGCCCGGTATATTTTAACTTATTTTATTTTATTACTAAATGTTCTCATGAAAGAAGTGTTGTGATGTACCAAGGCCTTGTCAAATGTTCTATCTTTATAACTGCAAGGCACAGAAATCAAAACCAGAATCCAGCAATAACAACCCACTATACACAGCAGATGGACTCCCTGCATAAATAAGAACAGGGGTGAAGTGAGGTGGCACGTGTCATAAATCATGGTCAACTAAACCAGAGGACATTAACAAGCAATGTTAGATTTTACTTTGTATTAAAATTTCACATCGGCCATGGTGGACTAGTGGTTATGCTCCTTGCCTCTGGTCCCGAGGGTCGTGGTTTCAAACCTGGCCGGGGTCGATGGATTTTTAGGATGGAAAAATCCAAGGAACAAGTCCTCCGGGAGGGACTTTAAGTCATGGGTCCCAAGTCTGAATATTTTCAGACTCATAAAAGATCCTTAACCCTGAATGAAAAGGCCTCTAAGCAAAATTTACCGAATATTCCCGTCCTAGTACTACCTTGGTTTCCTAGATGTCAGCATGAGGCGGAATGCTGACCATGGACCACTCAAAGGACATTTATATGAAAACAAGTGTAACTAAATTAGTATGGTTCAAATTCTTCCCTATAGGGGGAGAGCGCCTAAATTTCTGTTAAGGGAAACATGATAAAAATTTCACATAATGTTCATAAATAATTTGTCAAAGTTAATTTGTAATATGGTAGCTTGTAAACCGTGCTTCATGTATCTGTTGACTTTCATTGCCAACACATCTGGAATATACTGTAGATTCCATAAATCAGGGGACACAAGGAAAGCTAAAACATAATACTTTATTTTAGGACGTGATATTTTGAGGTTATTTGAATTAAATTATTTTTAGTCTGTTCATCTTATCTCAATATTAATGTTATTTGTTCTTGAACATGTTTCGATTATATCAACAATGCTGATGATGATTATGATATAATCGAATAATGTTCAAGAACAAATCAACATTAACATTGAAGTAAGATGAACAGACTAAAAATAATTTAATTAAGCTAAAACATGTTTACATTATTAACAAAATAGTAACATTATCTTTATTAATAACAATTCATTAAATAAATAATTTTATTCTCAAAATTAACATATCTCAAAAATTTCACTTAACTTTTTTCCCACTTCTTGGTTTTATCATAGGTCCCGTGATTCCAAAAGCATCTATAATCTCCTGAAAAAAAAGATAATAAAATAATAGTCACTTCTTTTAGGAATTCACACTATGAGGTATTATATATTTAGGTAAACTTTTATCATATTTGAAGAGAAAAATTATAAGCTCAGACCGGGATTTGAACCAGGGACCCTTGGTTCTCTAGACCAAGAGCTCTACCATCTGAGCTACCTGAGCAAGTACCAATCTAAACGCAAATTTTTCTGTATATACTTTGTAATTCCCGCCCACCAAATGATATGAAGCCTTTGCTTCTATCTTTGCAAATGGCGGCTCCTATATTAAGAAGACATATTTGGGAATTATACATTACATTATAAATGCCAGTACGGCTTTTTTCGATGTTTTTATTATTAATTTCATACATCTCAATGATGGATAAATCATATTCTTCTTCTTCTTGAATAGTTTCAGAATCTCCTTTGATTCCATCATCAGTATTTTCATGACCGTCCTTTTGTCGTCCTGAAGGGTCACCTCTTGCTCCCTCTATTGTAGACTGAAAAACTTCAAAATCAAGTAATTTTCCCCAGGAATTTCATCATCATCATCATCGTCATAGTACATTCACGAATTTAGGCCATTTGTTGACCTGTTTCGGCCTCAAGAGAAACACCATCCAGAAGTCTTTTGAGTGGACGTCCTGGTCTTCTTCTTCCTGCAGGTTGATATCTTAACATTTGTTTGGGTATTCTGTGATCTTCCATTCGATGAACATGTTGCATCCATCTTGACTTATAATCAGAAATTTTGTTTTCTAAAGATTCCATGTGTAATTCTTCTAAGATGTCTTCATTTTTTTTGTGATCTAGTAGTGTGTATCCTGCAGTCCTCCGAAGATATCTCATTTCAGCAGATCTAAGTCTCTGTATATCCTTCTGTTTCAACGTCCATACTTCGCTACCATACAAAAGAGTTGGAAGAGCCAGTGTTTTATACACTTTCAGTCTTGAATGCTTTTGGACTAACTGTGGCTTGAAGATAGAATTTATTAACCCTAAAATTCTTAAAAATTTAGATATTTTAGGAATTTCAAAGTTCATTAATTTCTCCTTTTCACTTTTTTTTTTAATTTAGATTCTTTCCCAAACAGTGAGTTCTTTGGGTTTTTCTATTTGTTTAAATAATTTAGCCTTTCTTTCAAATAAGATCTTTTTCTGAATGCATGGGCTGCTATTGCAGATTTTTCTACTTCCCCTTTCTTGATATTTCTAAGATGTCCTTTCACTTTGGTTTCAAATTTCTCTTTGTTTTACCTATGTAGATTTTCTCACAATTGCAGCCCATGCATGGTCAGAAAAAGATCTTATCAAAAGAAAGGCTGAATTATTAAAACAAATAGAAACCACAAAGAATTCACTGTCTGAGAAAGAATCTACATTCAAAAAAAGAAATGGAGAAATTAATGAACTTAGAAATTCCCATGGAAAATGACTTGATTTTGAGGTGTTTCAGTCTACCAACAGAGGGAGCAAGAGGCAACCCTTCAGGACGACAAAACAATGATGTTGAAAATACTGATGATGGAATTGTAGAAGATTCCAAAACTAGTCTAAGAAGAAACATCACTTGGCCATCATAATCATCATCCATTTTGAATTCACCATGTTTAGTAAGAATGACAGAATGCATAGCGTGTCTCGTCTCAAATGTTGACACTTCTCAAAGTCAAAAGTTCTGTGATGATCTTGAAGAAGATTTTCGGGCTGTAGGCCGTGGTCGTGAGGCTTGTAGTTCCCCGATGTTTCACCAGAGACTGCGTCTGGCATCCTCAAGGATTGTCTTGAGACGGGGAACTACAAGCCTCACAACCACGGCCTATAGCCCGAAAATCTTCTTCGAGATCATCATAGCAACTCCGGCCATGAAAGTCTACGTGAATACATCAAGAGTTCTGTTTTGCCAGACTCCTCACTGGTCTCACAACAGCGGCAGGGTTATGTCTATGGACGGCAGATAGCAGAATAAACTCTCCATGATACAAGACTTACAAGACCCTTGACCTACCATCTGGCTGCTGGCCTCACATCCACATGTGTTGATCATAGAGGTAGATGATCATCCAGCCAGGGTAGGGGTGACATGTGGTCAGCATGTAGGGTCCCCCGGGCATTATAGCTGATTTTCTCAATGTACAGCTGCCAATTATCGTAGCTACCTACATTTCACAATGCTGGATGGGCACCGGTCCCATACTGGCCGAAATTCCATGAGAAAATTTCTTCCCCCATGGAGACCCAAACTAGCGCAAGTCCCATAGCTCTGTGAGAAGGCATCTTGGCTTAACCACTCGGCTATGGCGCAGGACTAGGCAGCAGATGGTCAGTGGAAATATCTGTCCTCCCCACTAAGTTAAGGTTGACTTGTGGATTATTTATAACATCAAGAAGTGAGCAACCTGGCATACTAACTGCTCTACTGTGGAGCATGACTCACCCTGGACCCACAACACCAGGACAGAGGGTATGATAGGTGGAACTGATTATTTTATTATTATTATTATTATTATTATTACCGTACAGGCCACATGGCCTAAAACAAATTTGTTCATGATGATGATGATGATGATATTATTATTATTATTATTATTATTATTATTATTATTATTATTATTATTATTATTTCATTAAAATAATCATGAAATACCATTTTTAGACCTTAAATTGATCAGGAATAAAGAAAAAAAGAAAATAGAATTTGGAATCTACAAAAAAGAAACTCACATTGACAATTATATAAAAGCTACAGGATTTAACCATTTTTCACACAAACAGGCAGCATTTAATAGTTTAACACACAGACTTGTGAACGTTCCCATGAGCAAAGAAAATTACAATAAAGAGAAATAAACACATCATAAAAAATTTCGAAGGATAATGGTTTCAAGAGAAGATGATACACAAGAAAATAATAAATTTAAGGAACAAAAAATGATTAATGAAAATACTTCTTCACCAGATAAAAATATTGGTAAAAATTCAAGAAGTTCACATACCATCCTTTAGTATTTGACAATTTCAAAAAATCTTCAACAAATTCAACATCAAATTAGCACCGAGAAGAAAAATGATTACAGTTAGGGTAACTTAATAAAAACCAACCAAAATGAAAAGATTGAAGACTGCAAAAAATCGGAAATTTATCAAATTAATTGTGAAAGATGTGAAAAGATATACATAGGAAAAACAAAAAAGGAATCTAAATATAAGATTAAAGGAACACCTCGGAAATATTAAAAATGAAAAATAGAAAAGAAGAAACAAAAGGGAAAAGGAAAAATCTGCAATCGCTGCACATGCCTGGTCAGAAAAACATAGAAATAGAAACCCAAAACAAAAATTACTTAAACAATTGGAAAAACCGAAGGAACTCACAATTTGGGAAAAAATGTACATATGCAAGAATGAAAACACAACTATGAATTTTTGAAATACCCAGTTATAAGGAGAGGGTATTGATTTGGAAGTTCGTCGGTCAGCCATCAGATGGCACGGAGGTCAGTCTACAGGATAAAAGGCCGTTGGACATCAGTTGTGAACGTGACACAGCATTGAGAATATCGCAAATGATGTGACAAAACCTGGGTCTGAGAGAAGTTATGAAGTATGAGGTGAGTGAAAGAAAAAATAAAAACTATCTTGTAGTGAGATCACATATTTAGGAATTAAAATAAATAAAAATGGAAATTACAAAGAGGAAATAAGGAATAGAAATAATAAAGAAAAATTTGCAATTGCTTGCCTCAGTGGAATATTGTGGGATAAAAATATAAGTAATAAAAATAAAATGAATATATATATCATCATCATCATCCATGCAAGTATTAGCCGTGTGGTTTCAAAGAGGAATTTTCCATCCAGCACTTTTTTGGACGTCCCAGCGATCTTTTGCCTTGGTGGCAGTAACGAAGCATGGCTTTTGGAATTCTATGAGACGGCATTCGTTGAAGATGGGCTTTCCAGTTGTTCTGGTAGTTTTGTATATGGTGAAGAATGGGTTCTACGTCCAACTCTTCCATAATTTCATCATTTCTTTTATGGTCCCACTTTGTATAGCCTGCTGTACGGCACATAAATCGTATGTTAAAGCATCATTACTTATGGAGCAGAACTTTGGCCATTAACAACAAAAACAAATAAGTATCTTTTGGCAACAGAAATGGATTTTATTTGAAGGGCAGCAAGAATTTCAAGAAGAAAAAAAAATTAGAAACTCAGTTATAAGGGAGAAAATGAAGATTGAAGACACAATTTTTAGATTATATTAAAACTCAGCAATTAAGACGGTACGGACATGTCCAGTAAATGGAAGAGGATCGGCTACCAAAATGTCTTTTGGAATGGAAATCTGAGGGAAGACGAGGCAGAGGAAGATCTAAAACCTCCTGGAGTCAGGGAATATATTTATACATGAAGGAGAAACATCTACAACCAGGAGATTGGATGGACTGACAAAATTGGCTATTAGGAATCGGACGGCAAAAAAAGTAAAGTGATCCCACGACAAGCCTCAGGAGGCCCTTGGGGTAGTAGGAGGTTGCTCCCACTTTTGTATAAAATCGGCACTTGATGTCAGCCGGGTTGTCAGTCCTGCGTGACGGCCGCCTTTACCCCAGAACAAGCGTCTGGTACTCATTTCCGTTAGAGGCTGAGTCGACCCCAGGACCATAGTGTCGCCAGAGGGTTTGGGTCAGTTTAAAAATCCTCACCCCCACGGGGCTCGAACCCTCGACCTTCCGGCTTGTAGCGCAGTGCCTTAACCATTACGCTACGGTGTGTCCCCCTGAATCGGACAGTGTCAAAGACATTAATCAACCAATGATCAATCAATCTATTTCCAGAATTGGATACAGCTTTAATTTAGAGAGAAAAGTTAACGTTTGGACAGGATTTGAACCCTATGCGTTAATGCAATACCAATTATGCAATCCAAACCCTGATATGAATGTCAACAATTCTTTCCACTTATATAATTATCTTATATCTTTCTAAATTAAAATTATGTCCAATTCCAGAAAACGTTAATTTAAAGTACAGCCTAACATCTAAATATGAAGCTTTACCGCTTAAAAAGTAATATATAAATTCTCAATAAAAATACTTTTGAAAATAAGTCGTTAGATGGCACTGATGGCTACTGGCTTTTTGATGAAAGAGAATTATATAAGTGGAAAGAATTGTTAATGTTCATATTGGAATTAAGATGTCGTAATCGTTATCGCACTGTTAGAGTCAGAGTTCTGGGGTTTGAATCTCGGTCCAAATGTTAATTTTTCTTTCTAAATTAGAATTATGTCCAATTCTAAAAAATGTTAATTTAAAATATAGCATCTAAAAAAGGTAGCTTTATTTAATGATAAGCTTTAAAAATTCAAATTATTAGCTTTGTAATTCAAATCTGGGTACCAAAGGGCCGACAAATTCAGAATGTAACTTACTCTCCACTCCTGCATGTTGAGTGAAATGATGATCTGAGTTTTTTGTCGTACTGACTTCTCATTTTTCCTCTCTGCTGCTAAGGCTTTAGAAACTGGTTCAATCACCGGGAAACCATTTTCATCTGGGGGAAAAAAAA
This sequence comes from Diploptera punctata, assembly GCA_030220185.1. Classification (NCBI taxonomy): domain Eukaryota; kingdom Metazoa; phylum Arthropoda; class Insecta; order Blattodea; family Blaberidae; genus Diploptera; species Diploptera punctata. Next base: position 40,590 of record JASPKZ010002819.1, read on the forward strand.
AGACAAATGTTTTATTACAAAAAACATTCCATTATGTACTAGCTGTGTAAACCAAGCAAATTCCTCGGAAAGGTGAATTTATGGTCTGATTTTGTTGGTTTATACTTTTATTAATTAAATCATTTGGAACTTAAAACTCACGACATTCTGGCATATGGCATACTGCCTTAACCAACCAAACTAATAATAATAATAATAATAATAGTAACAATAAACAGCAAAACCACATATTAATTTAAGGACATGTTAACTAATAAATACTACAATATAAATTCACTTTGTTATGAACTTTTACTTAGAACATACCTGTAAATATATATATATATATATATATATATATATATATTTCTTTTTATTCAATGTCCCAGGTTGTCATTTCGATATTTCTGGTATTCTCTCCTGGCATTGGGTTAATTGTAACCTTCTTCTGAAGTTGGGGTGCCTAGAAGGCAGAGTTACGTTACCCTGACGATATGAGGGTGATAAATGATAATGAAGCACCAAGACAGTTCCTAACCTAAACTTAACCTAAATTCCAGACCATGAGCAACCACACAAGAATAATTCCCTTTAAGGAAAAATTCCTATGGTTTGACCGGGAATCGAACCCAGGACCTCATGAACAGCAGTCAGAAATGCTGACCGCTAGCCCAAGAGGGGTCGTGTATTATTTAAGTAAAATTTTTTATCACCTTGCCTCATATTCTTGAGATGATAAAATTTGACTTAAATAATTAATATCTCTGCCATGATGTGCTGAAGATAATTAGAAGACTAATCGAAACATGTTCAAGAACAAATCAACATTAATATTGAGGTAAGATATCACAGACTCAAAATAATTTAATATTTTTTTAAATAATTTAATTAATTAATATCTCATTGTGTTAATTCCTAGAAAAGTAATATAGTCATATATTATATTTTAAGAGAAAAATTTTCGCCTAGACTGGGACTCGAACCCGGGACCCTTGGCTTTCCGGGCCAAGTGCTCTACCAACTGATCTATCGATGCGAGTTACGATCTAGACGCAAATTTTTCTCTTATGTACGTTGTAATTCCCTCGCGCCAAATGCTTGAAACCATAGCTTCTATCTTTGCAAATGGCAGCTTCTTAGTTAAGAAGATATTTATTGGGAATTTAACACTACTTTATAGCCAGTAGGGCTTCTATTGACGATTTTATTATTAATATAACACTTCTCATTGAAGGATAAATTATATTTGAAGAGAAAAATTTTCGCCTATACCGGGACTCGAACCCGGGACCCTTGGCTTTCCGGGCCAAGTGCTCTACCAACTGAGCTATCGAGGCGAGTTACGATCTAGACGCAAATTTTTCTCTTATGTACGTTGTAATTCCCTTCGGAAAGCCAAGGGTCCCGGGTTCGAGTCCCAGTCTAGGCGAAAATTTTTCTCTTCAGATATAATTTATCCTTCAATGAGAAGTGTTAAATTAATAATAAAATCGTCAATAGAAGCCCTACTGGCTATAAAGTAGTGTTAAATTCCCAATAAATGTCTTCTTAACTAAGAAGCCGCCATTTGCAAAGATAGAAGCTATGGTTTCAAGCATTTGGCGCAAGGGAATTACAACGTACATAAGAGAAAAATTTGCGTCTAGATCGTAACTCGCCTCGATAGCTCAGTTGGTAGAGCACTTGGCCCAGAAAGCCAAGGGTCCCGGGTTCGAGTCCCGGTCTAGGCGAAAATTTTTCTCTTCAAATATAATTTATCCTTCAATGAGAAGTGTTAAATTAATAATAAAATCGTCAATAGTCATATATTTTATTCCAAGGAAACTGCCAGCAGTTTATCATCTTACCTACCTGTTCTCACATCGATGTCACTTTTGTCTGTTTAATTTTTTTTGTTGTTGTAATATTCGATGGAATTTTTTAGGATGGAAAAATCCAAGGAGCAAGTCCTCCGGGAGGGACTTTAAGCCGTGGGTCCCGAGTCTGTAGATTTTCAGGCTCATAAAAGATCCTTAAACCTAAATGAAAAGGCCTCTAAGCGAAATTTACTGAATTTTCCCGTCCTAGTACTACCTTGGTTTCCTAGATGTCAGTATGAGGTGGAACGCTGACCACGGACCACTCAAATGACATCTATACAAAAACAAGTTTAACTAAATTAGTATGGTTTAAATTCTTCCCTGTAGGGAACAGCGCCTAAATCTCTGTTAAGGGAAACATGGGCTTACAAGATTAAAAGAAGAATATTCGTCATATCCTTTGGTGTCACTGTCTATGGAATGAGATGTATGAAGAGCTTAAGTCCATAGTGCTAGTCAGTTAGTTATTTAGTTATAGTTAGTTAGAATACAATGGACATGAAAGTTATATGAAAACCAGAGAGAAAAAGCCCAGGTAAATGAGGTGGGAGGATAACATTAACCATGATTTAAGGGGGTGAATTATACAGGCAATGATTGGAAAGTAATAGCTTAGGATATGGATGGATGTAGAATTATGTTTGAAGAGAAAAATTATATGCTCAGACTGGGATTTGAACCCAGGACCTTTTGGCTTTCTTGGCCAATGCTCTACCACTGAGCTACCTGGGAAACTCCAATCTAAACACAAATTTTTCTCTTATACACTGTTAATTCCCAATCGCCGAATGGTACAAGCATTTGCTTGATCATGCAAATGGCGGCTTCTTGTTTAATTGGATATTTATTGGGAATTTAAACACTACTTTATAAAGTCAATAGAGCTTCTTTTGACGTTTTTATTATTAACTAGCTAATACCCGGCATGCGCTGCTATGCCTAAATAAATGAAAATTAATGTGTTTCTATGTTCAGTTGAATAAGTAAAGTAAAGTGATCCCACTACAGGCCTCAGGAGGCCCTTGGGGTAGTAGGAGGTTAAGGCTACCACTTTTTCTTGACAATCGGCACTTGATGTCAGCCGGGTTGTCAGCCCTGCATGACGGCCGCCTTTACCCCAGAACAAGCGTCTGGTACTCATTTCAGTTAGAGGCTGAGTCGACCCCAGGGTCATAGTGCCGCCAGAAGGTTTGGGTCAGTTTAAAAATCCTGACCCCACCGGGACTCGAACCCTCGACCTTCCGGCTTGTAGCGCAGTGCCTTAACCACTACGCTACGGCGTGCCCCAGTTGAATAAGTAAAAGGAGAAATAATTATAAATTTATATTTTTAGATACCCCGTGCTGATTACCCGGCGTTACCTGGGAGTCTACTTATCCCGATCTTCTTGACATAAATGAGCTGAAATACGAAAAATTAATGTTTAATGTTTAGTTAAATAAGTACTACAAAATATTTATATTGTAATTATTTTTAGATACCCCATGCTGTTCACCCAGCGTTGTTCGGGAATCTACTAATCCCGATCTTCTTGACATAAATGAGCTGAAAGACAAAACTTAATGTACTTCTTATGATTAGTTGAATAAGTAAAATGAAAAATTATTATAAATGTATATCGTAATTATTTTAAGATTCCCCATGTTGATTACCCAGTATTGCCTGGGAATCCACTTATCTCGTTCTTCTTGGCATAAATGAGCTAAAAAACAAAATCTGTTATTGTGAGTTATCCGTAAAAGAATACCCGCCATGTGCTGCTATGCTTGTACAGAAATCTATGTACTTGTCTCGATCTTCTTGGCATCAATGAAAGACAAAACTGGTTATTGTGAGTTATCCGTAAGAGAGAAACATATGCTGTCATGGACTTTTTTGTATGTCTTTTTGAGATATTCAATTCTGTGTACATAAGCCATTTAAACATCCAAAGAGCTATTTTTTCACGTTTTTCACTACAAAGGGCGATATTTAAGGGAGTAGGAGTTAAGTATCACAACTCTTTTATAGCCTATGTTCATCCCGGGAATCTCCTGAACATTTTGCAAAAAGCCCCATCACAATCAGATCAACAGTATGGCCGCACATAAAGTACAAACAAACATTCATTTTTATATATTAGATTTAACACTTCTCATTGAAGGATAAATTATATATGGATGTAAAATTTTTGTCTATATTGCCAGTTAGACTAAAATGTGCAGGAAAGCTGTAAGAAAAGGAGAAGGAAAAAATCAAGGTGAATGAGGTAGAAGAATAACATTAACCACAATGTGGGAAGGGAATGATTGGAAAATAATAGTTCAGGAAAAAAAGAAACACAAGGAAAAAGAGATTGACAAAGAGTTTTACGCCTCAGACGCCATGGTGAACAGGGAGTGGACCGGAAGCAACCAACCACAAAGGCACGCAATCATAGGCATAGCAACACATGGATATCATCCTAAAATGTGCAAAAATACAAAATTCCACCAACCGAGTGACTCGTGTGAATGCAAGATATGTGAACAAAAATGCGAGCGATACAATTACAAACAAGGCAGAAGATGGACGAGATCGTTGAATGAACTGATAAAAGACAAATCATAAACCTAAAACTTAATGCTCCTTCGAGTGCCACTTACCAACTTATTATTATAATAGAGATAATTGGATAGCATATGTCAATCCATCATCCATAGTAATTCTGCCTGAGGCCAGGACTTTAACTGCAATCACAGCATTTTCATGCTATGCTTTGCAGCTTTACTAGGGAATTGTAGGTGTGGTAGCTTCCTGTTGCTTTCCACACCGGTGAAAGATGATGATGATAATGATAAGGATGATGATGATGGCCATATGATTTCAGGGACTGTTTGGGCCTTAAAGTTTTCCTGACATTTGTCTTACAGGTGAGGAAAAACCCTGATAAAAACCTCACCCAGAAAAACTGTCCCGAGCGGGGATCGAACCCGGGCCCACTGCATGACAAGGCAGCACGCTACCTCAAGACCACAGCGGTGGACCATATGTCCATAGTACCAGTTAATTAGTTACACTGTGAAGGTACCAACCAATACAATGAAGTGGGAGAACAACATGCACTATAATTTGAAGGAGGTAAATTATCATATTTAAAGAGAAAAATTATATGCTCAGACCATTTTTCTCTTTAAATATGATTTATCCATCATTGAGATGTATGAAATTAATAATAAAAACATCGAGGTAAATTATATTTAACTTCTACAGGAATTAATCACTATGAGGTTTAATTTATGATAAAATCAAATGTTTCCTACCTCTCCTCATATAAATCTTCTAAGTAGATCACAGTTTCGACACCATAACGGTCTCATCTTCAGTACAATCTTGACGACTGATGTTAAGTTGATCGGAAGAAACACTTCTTCTTCCCTCTGTTGGTGGACCGATGAACCTCTGGATCAGGTCAGGATTTGCAGGAATATGGAAGTTCATAAGTTTTCCTTTGTTTTTCTGAATGTGGAGTTTTTTCCCAAACCATGAATTCCTTTTGTTTATCTATGTGTTTAATTAGACTGGCTTTTGATTCAATTAAATGTGTTTGATTCAATTAAATGACTTTTCCACTTCTCCATTTTTGACATTTCAAAGATAATTAAACAAATAGATAAACAAAAGGAATTCATGGTTTGGGAAAAAATCCACATTCAGAAAAACAATGGAAAACTATGAACTTCGATATTCCTGCAAATCCTGACCTGATCCAGAGGTTCATCAGTCTACCAACAGAGGGAAGAAGAAGTGTTTCTTCCGATCGACATAACATCAGTTGCCAAGATTGTACTGAAGATGAGACATTATGTCTCGAAATCGCGATCTACTTAGAAGATTTATGAGGAGAGGTAGGAAACATTTGATTTTATCATGAGGTAAATTATACTAAAACTAACTCCATGGCACAACAGATCTAAAAAGTCCTTGGCCTATCAGCTAGCTGCAGGTCTCACATCCATATGAGTTAATCACAGAGGTAGACAAATTATATTTGAAGAGAAAAAGTATACGCTCAGACTGGGGTTTGAACCCAGGACCTTTTGCCCTCTAGGTGAATGCTCTAGCAAGTGAGCTATCTGAGAAACTCCAATCTGAACGCAAATGTTCCTTTTATATACGCTGTTAATTCCCGTGCACCAAATGCCATGAAGCCTTTGATTCTAACTTGCAAATAGTGGCTTCTTTATTAAGAAGACCTTTAATTGGGAATTTTACATTACATTATAAAGCCAGTACAGCTTCTTTTGGTGTTTTTATTATTCATTTCATACATCTCAATGACGGAGAAATTATATTTGAAGAGAAAAATTATACACTCAGACTGGGGTTTGAACCCAAAGCCTTTCACACTCTAGGTGAATGCTCTAGCAAGTGAGCTATCTGAGAAACTTTTATAAGATTCATGTGTTCCGTTGAGGTATTATTCAAAGTTAAAATATAAAAGTATAGAATATTCACCTGAAAGGCCTGTCTCCTCAACTTAATTAGTTAAATAACTAATTAAGTTGAGGAGACGGACCTTTCAGGTGAATGTTCCATAATTTTATATTTTAATTATCTACAAAACTCCAATCTAAATGCAAATTTTTCTCTTTTATATGCCTAGAGTGCGAAAGGTCCTGGGTTCAAACCCCAGTCTGAGCATATAATTTTTCTCTTACATATAATTTATCCATCATTGAAATGTATGAAATGAATAATAAAAACAACAAAGAGGTAGACTATCATCCAGCCAGTGTAGGGGTGACATGTGGTCATTACATTGGGTCCCCCAACCGTTATAGCTGGTTTTCTCAACCTGGAGCTGCTATTTATTGCAGCTACCCAAATGTCTCAAGAAGCTGGGTGAGCACCGATCCCATACTAGATGAAATTCCATGAGAAAATTTCATTCCCACAAAGACTCAAACCAGTACAAGTCATGTAGCTCTGTGCCAAGGCATCTTGCTTAACCTCTCAGCTACGGCACAGGACAGGTTATGTATTATAAATACCCATGTCTTGAAAATTATCTCACATAAGAAGATTGAAACGTCGACTTAATAAATTAATTTTTTGACTGAGATAATGATTACTTCTTGTAATTATTATTAACTAAATTTTGTCTTTTAAATTTATTTATTTTCTTGTGTACCATATTTTCTTGAAATCCATTTTCTGTTGCTACATTAATTATAATACAGGGTATGATTGATAACTGGAAATGTCAAATGTCTTCAAAATGATCTCTCACAAAGAGATTGAAACGTCAATTTGAATAAATTGAATATTTCACTGAGATAACGAATTAATTAATTAATTATTGTTATTATGTTTAGAAATCGTCCTAGGGTGTTTTTCTGAGGCATAATTTTGGTTTTTTAGCATATTTTCTTTTTATGATTAGAAAAATTTCAAAAATATAAATTGGAAATCATAAAACAGAGGGATTTGCTATTACAGAAGGTTTAAGGCAAGGTTGCAGTTTATCTCCAACTCTATTTAAAATTTATCTGGAAAGGGAGCCGGACATCATAGACATTATAGAAAAGAAAAGATTACAGTGGTATGGCCATGTCAGAAGAAAGCCAGAACGAAGATTGCCTAAAATTGTTATCGAATGGATCCCAATGGAAAGGAGGAAGAAAGGAAGACCGAAGAAAACTTGAATAGAAGGGGTTCAAGTGGCTATCAGATGAATATCAGAGCATTGGAGGAAGATCAATGGATGGACAGAGAGGAATGGCATTTGGTTCCCGGAAGACGGAGGCAGCTGCCATGATACCGGATGATAATGATGATTATTAGAAAATATCTCCTGCTAGGAAACAAGGAAGAGGAAACTTACCGATATGCATATCGACTAGACAGTCCTTAACAAGGAATGCTACATGGAAGATGTTCTCCACTGTTGCACCAAATGAGTCTGGGTTGACGACCAGCTTGAAGTAACACATTGGTTTATGGTTGTTTTTGTTCCATTCACTAAATAACAACTTTAATATGTAACGAAGAGTTTCTTCAATTGCATCCTCTTGTTTCTCTAATTTCTTCACCTGAAATACAGACATGATAATTATGCATGATGTTTACTTTTGAGACCTGCTATATTTTAAGCTGATGAATATTGGACTTAGTTGTCCTGTGAATGAAATTAGAAAATATAGCACTAAAGTAGAATCAGTCAGGTTTCTGACAGCATATCACATGACAATTTTTCGTCAGCCAACTAACTGCTTCACTGACAGTGGTTGTCATCATGGTTATGCATCATAGACACGTCACACTTACGGAGGATGATACTGTATTGTCAAATCTATCCTTGTACTAAGAGACCATTAGCCCAAAGAGAACTTTCGAAAAAAAAAAACAAAATTTATCTTAATTAATAGTGAGTGGAGAACATATTTTCTACGACTCAGTGGAAGCCATGGCTGAAGTGGGACAAGATATTGTCTGAAACCGCTGGTATCAAAGAAATTTGAAATTATGTAAGGTGAGTCGTTAAAAATATGTTCTCCACTCACTATTAATGATATAACCTCATAATTAAGGTAGAATATGTTTATCACTCACCTCATATTGTTCTTCTTATTTGATTATAAACTAGTTTCGGAACATAGTTTCTGTTCCATCCTCAGTATCATCACGACCGTTGTTCTGTCGTCTTGAAGAGTTGTCCTTCTCTCCTTCCATTGGCTGACTGAAAAACTTCGAAACCAGGTCATTCTCACCGGGTGGCTGCCCATGCATGGTCTGAAAAACATCTTATCGAGAAAGAAGCAAAATTATTAAAACAAATAGAAAAACCAAAAGAACTTACTGTTTGGGAAAAGATCTACATTCAAAAGAGCGGAAAGAAGAAATTAATGAACTTTGAAATTCCCGGTGAGAATGACCTGGTTTTCAGGTTTTTCAGTCAGCCAATGGAAGGAGAGAAGGACAACTCTTCAAGACGACAGAACAACGGTCGTGATGATACTGAGGATGGAACAGAAACTATGTTCCGAAACTAGTTTATAATCAAATAAGAAGAACAATATGAGGTGAGTGATAAACATATTCTACCTTAATGAATATACCTCATAGTGAGAATTCCTAAAATAAGTAACCTCATAATGTTTACTTCCCAATATTAATTTAAATATAATTTGTCTTAATGTTGAGTGATTCTGGGCTATGTGGCCGTGGTCGATTACTGGTGTTCGTTCCTACCAGACATTTCTCTCTCAACTGTGGAGGGCATCTTCAGTGGCGAGTACTTCTAGGTGTTGTTTCCTGGTTGGAGGCTCGACTCTGAAATTCACAGGAAACAATACCTAGAATCCCTTGCCACTGAAGATGCAAATTCACAGTCGAACCTCCGACCAGAAAACCACTGAAGATGCCCTCTGCAGTTGAGGGAGAAATGTCTGGTAGGAACACCACTAATGGACCATGGCCACATAGCCCGGAATCACTCAACACTATGATTACTGGCCGTGAAAGCCTGCTTTCAACTAAATGTCAGTTCTGTCATATATAAACAGTAAAGTAAAGTAATCCCACTACAGGCCTCAGGAGGCCCTTGGGGTAGTAGGAGGTTAAGACTTCCACTTTTTGTAGACAATCAGTACTTGATGTCAGCCGGTTGTCAGCCCTGCGTGACGGCCGTCTTTACCCCCAGAACAAGTGTCTGGTACTCATTTCCGTTAGAGGCTGAGTCGACCCCAGGGCCATAGTGCTGCCAGAAGGTTTTGGTCAGTTTAAAAATCCTGACCCCACCGGGACTTGAACCCTCGACCTTCCAACTTGTAGTGCAGTGCCTTAACCACTATGCTACAGCATGCCCCCCACATATATACAGTGGGCATCAAAATGTATTAATTCACATCGCTTAACAAAGCTAATTTTATCATGTAATACCTGAAAATTGTATCGAAATTGGTTTTTATCTGACAAGGCAACTGTCAACCACTGCATGCCGAAACCTACTTGAAATTTCTTCCAAAGCATTATGATGTATGAAGGCCATAATAAAGAAATATACCTGCAAGGCATTAAAATCCATTGCAAAATCTCTCATTTAAACTTTAGGAAAGTAATATAACAACTGAATTGGTACATTGGATAACCCTCGCTGCCTACCATCTGCCCTGCATCCTGCCTCACTTCACACTGCTCTTAATCATGCAGGGAATCCATCTGCTCCATATTGTTGGCTGAGATTGCTGGATTCTGGCTTCGATTCCTGTGCCATGTAGTTAAAAAGGCAGATAATTTTTACTTGACATGGTCTTGGTACATGACGTTTTTCTGCAAGAAATTTCATGGTAGGTTTCAACATGCAATGGTTCCCTTCTCAGTTGGTAGAGCATTCGCATAGAAAGCAAAAAGTCCTGGGTTCAAACACCAGTCTGAGCGTATATTTTTCTCTTGAAATATAATTTATCCATCATTGAGAGGTATGAAATGAATAATAAAAACATTGAAAGAGGCCATACTGGTTTTATAATGTAATAAAAATTCCCATTAAAAGGTCTTCTTAATAAAGAAGCCCCCATTGCATGATCAAAGCAACAGTTTCATAGCATTTGGCACTCGGGAATTAACAGTGTATATAAGAGAAAAATTTGTGTTTAGATTGGAGTTTCTCAGGTACATCAATTGGTGGAGCATTCACATGGAAAGCGAAAGATCCTGGATTCAAACCCCAGTCTGAGCGTATATTTTTCTCTTCAAATATAATTTATCCATCATTGAGATGAATGAAATGAATAATAAAAACATCATGTGATTGTACTTACTACGGCCAGCTGTTTGGCAAATAAATTCCACACTTACACTTTCAGGTTCCTTTTTCTTTGCTTCCTGTATTCTCTCTCTCTTCTTAGGCACTTTTTTAGAAGCAGTAGATGTTTCACCTATTGTGAATGCCCCATACATACAATTTAAAGATTGTGTTCTATACTTGAAACATTCCTTCGTTGATGAAACCAATCTTTCCCAATTTACCCCTGATGTCCTTCCTCGTTGATCATTGGTCACAAAATGTACCTGAAATTAATTAACACTAAAGTTATGCCTCATATCTGCGTAGAATAATATCTGTGAATAGTGGCTCAGATGAAGATGTTGATGCCAGAATAGAGAATGCAAGATATGCTTACATACAATTGAAATCAATTTGGAGGTCAAAACAAATCTCCTGTGCATCAATGAAATGTGTTTTACATATAAAGGAAATTTCTTCAAACAAAAGTCTGGACTATCAATGGGTAACACATTATCCCCTTTTGTGGCTAATTTATTTATGAGTGATTTTGAAAGTAAAATAACTAAAGCACATCCACTGATGTTCAAATTTTGGGGTAGATATGTTGATGATGTTACTGCTATAGTTAAAGGAAAACACATAGAAGATAATAATTAAATTAATGTTTTTATTACCTCACCTCATATCCTTTTTCTTCTATACTGCAGTTTCGGAGCTTATCTCCATCGTCAGTAGCCTCTGGTCGACCGGTGTTATGTCGTTTCTTGGCGGTTACTCCAGAAGTAAGAAGGAAACCGCCAAGAAACGACATAACACCGGTTGACCAGAGGCTACTGACGATGGAGATAAGCTCCAAAACTGCAGTATAGAAGAAAAAGGATATGAGGTGAGGTAATAAAAACATTAATTTAATTATTAAATTAAACCTCATAGTGTTTTTTCCCTGTGAAAGTTAAATATATACATAGAAGATGCTTTAAAACTCTTAAAGTTGCAGAAGAAAACAATAAAATTCACACTTGAAATAGAGGTGAACAAACAATTACCATTTTTAGATCAAAAATTACACAGAAATGAAGAAAAAAAAGGAAATAGAATTCAGCATTTATAGGAAAGAAACACACACACAGATAACTACATCAGATCAACAGGTTTCAACCATAATTCACACGAAACGGCAGTCTTCAACAGCCTAGTACAAAGATTGGTAAATATTTATATATTAAATTTGGGAATTTTTAACATTATGAGGTTCAATTAATAATAATTAAATGAATCGTGATGTTTTCTTACCTCATACATCTATGTTTCTTTTAACACAGCACTGCAGTATCGGCGACACTTTGTCGTCATCGTCAGCTGTTTTCACGATTCATTTAATTATTATTGGTAAATATACCTATGAACGATGAAAATTTTGAAATAGAAAAAGAACACATAATTGAGGTAGCAAAAGAAAATGGTTTTGAGGAAAAAATTATACACAAAAAACTGACAAGTACAAAAAACAGAAATTGAGAAATGAAAGCACTCTTCGGATAGAAAAGCCAAAGGAAAGGAGATACAAGAAACTTACATATCACCCGTGGGCACACAATAAATTCCAAAATTTTTTGGAAAATTCAACATCAAATTAGCACCAACAAAAATTAAAAAATTGAAGATAATAAAAAATCAGGAATATATCAAATAAAATGTGCAGATTGTGATAAAGTATACATAGGGAAATTTAAACATTAGAACTAAAGAACACAAGAAAAGTAAAAAAAGGAGAAGTGGAAAAATCTGCAGTAACAGCTCATGTTTGGAAAGAGAAACACAAAATAGATATAAATATAAAATTATTAAAACAGTTAGAAAATACCAATGAACTCACAATATGGGGAAAAATCTATATACAGAAGAACATGGAGAAAATTATGAACTTTGAAATTCCTGGAGAAAGGAGCCTCATTACCAAGTTCCTTGGAACACAGATCCAGGGCCAACAACTTGAAGAAACAAAAAAACCAGTTTGTGGCAAGCTGAAGATGGAGCAATAGTTTTGAAACGATCGTCCAACAAAATAAACATATGAGGTAAGAATGTTAAAAAATACAAACTCAAATATTAAATCTCCTTAAGACTTAAACTAAGATCATTTAATTCAAATGTGTGAAATCAATTTTATTATACGGCTGTAAAACTTGGAAGGCTACAAAACAAATTGGAAAGATGTAATTAATATTTAATTTTAGGAAGTTATATTTTGAGGTTATTTTAATTATATTATTTTTGGTCTGGACATCTTACCTCAATATTAATGTTGATTTGTTCTTGGACATGTTTCAAAACAATTCTGTACAATTCTGTTTTGAAACATGTCCAAGAACAAATCAACATTAATATTGAGGTAAGATGTCCAGACAAAAAATAATATAATTAAATTGGAAAGAGTTGCAAATCTTTGTAAATCGTTGCCTGAGAAATATCTTGGGTATATGGTGGCCAGAGACTGTAACAAATAAAGAACTTTGGAGAAGAACGAATCAAAATGAAATAAGTAAAGTAATCAAATTTAGAAAATGGAAATTAGTTGGTCATGTGTTAAGGAGAGATAATGGTAATATCACAAAAATGGCATTTGATTGGAACCCCAAAGGATTGAGAAGACAAAGAGGAAGACCTAGGACAACATGGAGTAATTCCATCAGGGGTGAAGCTGAACAGGCAGGGATAAGTTGGAATGAAATTAAGGCATTGGCGAACAACAGGGTAAGTTGGCGAGCTTTCATCAAGGCCCTATGCTTCCCAGTGGAGTGACCAGGACTACTACTACTACTAAAGTTATGCCTCCCTATTAGGGAGTTATTTATTGACTAGGGCTCGAATCTATGAATGCATTAGACTGTAAAAGTCATTCTCTGCCTGTGCTCTGCTGAAAAAGTTGCATCCAAATACATTTTTGCGTACCCAAAAATCTGTTCATGCGATAATAATTGTTGAAATTCCTAAGCTACCTGACAAGGTGACTTAGCAGAGAAACGAATCGTGAGCAACCCGATGGGAACCGATGTAGTTTGAAACGTTGCCACGTACCTTGCTGCTTTATCCAAGATGTCGGACCTTGAAGACTTTGATCATGTTTTCGGTATACGCGGAGAAGAGGAATTTGATAGAGTCTACCAAAGAATTCAACTGGAAGAACAGGAGAATCGGCATAATATTGCACAATGCAGACGTCGTCATATACGGTATTATTTGCAGGACTCAAGTGTAAATGCATTCTTCTAGCAGACAAAAATAACGGAAGTGGTTTTATCGCTGAGAATTCTGGGTAATTTCTTGCCAATATTATGAAAACAACAACTTTCATGCATGACCAGTTAGTGGGTAGCTAATTCGGTCTTTGCACTTCCTCACGGAAAGTCAGCTCACCAGTGATTGGAAGTAATTTGAGTAGAGACTAATGTATTTGCATGCGGCCCTAGATCTCAGCATTTTAGGGATAAAAAAAAGTATGTTTTAGGCTCCTAAAATAGGCAAAATAAACATAAATTTGGACATGATAAATTTTTTAAAAAGTCAAAATATGTTGCAAATATTACCCAAAAGAAAAACAAAAATAGATTCTGAAGATTCTGAATCAATTAAAAAACATACTTAAATATTTTTCAACAGAAATATGTACCAGTACTTCTATTGTCATTATTATTACTAATTATTATTTTGTTCCTATTAATAGCACTATAAAAGTAGAATAAGGAGAAAAAAAATATTAATTTTGAAATATTGAAAACAGTTATTGAATTTTACACCACAGTATATAAAATACATAATAAACTTGTCGAGAATTCCTACCATTTTGTTGCATAATCAGCAGAAAATGATTTTTCCTTCATATTTCAAAACTCATGATTCTCCTTGTTCTTTTACATCCAGAAGAAAGGATAGAATCATGAATATTGAAATTTCCAGGTAGAGAGATTTGATATGCAAGTTCTTTGGACCACATAAAGACGGAGTAGGAGTTGAAATCCAGTCTGGAAAAGCTAACGATAAAACAGAAGATTTATTTTGAAACATGACTTAAAAAACTCAACTACTATGAGGTAAGATGAATATTAGAATCTACTTATTTATTAAGAAGAACCTCATGTTACTTCCTATTGTATTTTTAAAATAAATGATCGAAAATTCAAACAAAAAAAAAACTGAAAACAATCCCAACTTTTGGTGAAATTAAATGTTTCTTACCTCTCCTCACATAAATCTTCTAAGTAGATCGCGATTTCATAACTGTCTCATCTTCAGTACTTTCTTGGCGACTGGTGTTATGTCGATCGGAAGAAACTCCTCTTCTTCCCTCTGTTGGTGGACCGATGAACCTTTGGATCAGGTCAAAATTTGCGGGAATTTCGAAGTTCATAAAGCACCAAAGAATGAATACAGCCTTAATAGGATAATTAAAACCAATAAAAATGAAAGAATTGAAAATGAAAACAAATCAGGAATTTATCAGATCAAATGCAGGGATTGTGACAAAATTTATATTGGAAAAACGAATAGAAATTTGAAAACAAGGGTGAAAGAACATCTTAGAAACATCAAAAATGGAGAAGTGGAAAAGTCAGCAGTAGCTGCTCATGCTTGGTCCGAAAAACATTTAATTGAATCAAAAGCCAGTTTAATTAAACAAATAGACAAACAAAAGGAACTCACGGTTTGGGAAATGATCCACATTCAGAAAAACAAAGGAAAACTTATGAACTTCAAAATTCCCGCAAAAATGTTGACCTGATCCAGAGGTTCATCGGTCCACCAAAGGGAAGAAGAGGAGTTTCTTCTGATTGACATAACACCAGTCGCCAAGAAAGTACTGAACATGAAACAGTTATGGTCTCGAAATCGCGATCTACTTAGAAGAATTATATGAGGAGAGGTAAGAAACATTTAATTTCACCATAAATTAAACCTCATAGTGATTAATTCCTATAAAAGTTAAATCCTAACTTCCATAATATATATTGAAAGAAGATCATCACCTGATTGAAGATGGGAGAGATTCCTCTTAAAAACTGCAATTTTGTGTTTGAAGAACACGAAATATGAGGTGAGATATTACTCATCTAATTAATTTTTATTAGGATAAATGTTGATGTTATATTTAATTTAACATGTTCCAGTACTGGAAAAATTAATTTTTTTAAAAGAAAAAAATAATCATCTGAACCAGGAATTGAACCTTGGACCACCGACTTTATAGGTCCATGTGAGGCCCATTGTACAAAAGCTAACATTTCCTTCCACTTAAAACTCCTGGCGCGACAGGCCTACAAGGCCTTAGCCTACCAGCCGGCTGCTGGCCTCACATCCACTTGTGTCAATCACAGAGGTAGATGATAATCAGCCAGTGTAGGGGTGACATGTGGTCAGCATGTCGAGTCCCCCAGCCGTTATAGCTGGCTTCCTCAACCTGGAGCCGCTACTTATTGTAGCTACCCAAATGCATCACGATGCTGGGTGGGCACCGGTCCCATACTGGCCGAAATACCATGAGAAAATTTCTTCCCCCATGGAGACTCGAACCAACGCAAGTCCCGTAGCTCTGCGCCAAGGCTTCCTACCTTAACAACTCGGCTACGGCGCGGGACTTTCCTTCCACTTATACATATATAATTATACGTGGAAAGAAATGTTTGCATTTGGACCGTGTCTCGAAAGGTGTAGTGGGCCGCTTGCCAACGTACAGAGTCGGAGGTCCAGGGTTTGATTCCCAGTTCAGACGATAATTTTCTTTAAAAAAAGGTATGATCAAGATGATTTGTAAAAAATTTTCAAAAGCGTTTTCAGAGTGCTTCAGAATTTGTTAACAAAAATGTATAACTTACAATATTGTCAGTGTAATCCTTAACGTTGTAGGATTTTAAATTAGTGTTGAGTATTTCAGCATTCTGCTTTAAAACCTGCGAACTTATGCTGATCACTTTAGCATCGAGTATAGCTTCATCCGACGTCTTCACTGAAAACACATTACATGAATACTCATTACACTGCAAAATAAAATTTTAATATAAAATTATAAGACTTGAAAGCATAATAATAATCCCTTCGATTGGTTGCTGGCCAAAGGAAGGCAAGACCAGTGATGGGGCTGCCATCTTATAGCCTCTGGTCAGACAAAACTAAAATTATGGCATTTCATGGGAAGGACCCCATACAAAGTGAAATCTGTCTCCATAATAAAATTTTAGAGAGATCTAATCAATTTAAATATCTTGGAAATTATCTCTCTATCTGGGATGAAAAGGATATCCCCGAAAAAATTACTAGTTATAATAAAAGTTTGGGAATTATTAATCAAGTTATGAAACCACCCCTTGTACAAAAAACACCAGATTATGTTTACATAACACTTTGGCTAGACCAGTGTAGACCTATGGTAGTGAAGCATGGACACTAAAAAGACAACATGAAAGCAGAATAACGGCTTGTGAAATGAGATTCATGCACAGAACTGCAGGTTACACCAGATGGGATCGGGAAAGGAACACCGATATCTTAAAAGCTGTTTATAATTATATACCAAGAGGACGAAGAACTCTGGGCCGTCCTATGAAATGCTGGAGGGAAAATTTTCTATAGGATCGTAACAGCCTTGGCCTAATACTTGGAAGGAAGTAGAAGATAAAATTATAAAATTATAAGGTTCAGTCATTCTCAACTTGGTTAAAATTTTATATGAATAAACGAGGTGAGTCTGTTGCATCTTATCTCATAAAAGTTCAGTTCTTCTAGGACATGTTTCAAAAAATTCTGTTTTTTCTTCAGCTAGTCCAGATCATTGATTTTTAAGTTGTCAGCCCTGGATGTCATCTCCTTACATCATCTTTGGTGATCCGAAGAACTTGCATTTCAAATCTCTCTTCCCAGGAATTTCAAAATTCATGACTCTATCCCTGTTCTTCTGGATGTAGATCTCCCAAATGGTAACTTCTTTAGTAGTTTCTAACTGTTTTAATAACTTGATGTCCACATTGATTTTATATTTTTTTCTGACTAAATGTGTGCGGCTACTGCAGATTTTTCTTACTTACTTAAAGTAATCCCACTACAGGCCTCGGGAGGCCCTTGGGGTAGTAGGAGGTTAAGGCTCCCACTTTTTCTAGACAATCGGCACTTGATGTCAGCCAGGTTGTCAGCCCTGCGTGACGCCGCCTTTACCCCCAGAACAAGCATCTGGTACTCATTTCTGTTAGAGGCTGAGTCGACCCCAGGGCCATAGTGCCGCCAAAGTTTTGGTCAATTTAAAAATCCTGACCCCACCGGGACTTGAACCCTCGACCTTCCAACTTGTACTGCAGTGCCTTAACCACTACGCTACGGCATGCCCCCTTCTGCAGATTTTTCTACTTCTTTTTTTTTTACATTTCTAATATGTTCCTTAGTTCTAATGATTAATGGAAAACAAAGAAAAATTTAACCATTAGAACTAAGAAACACATTAGTAATGTGAAAAAAGGAGAAGTAGAAAAATCTGCAGTAGTACTCACGTTTGGTGAGAAAAATATAAAACTGATGTAAACGCCAAATTATTAAAATAGAAAGTACTATAGAACACACCACTTGGGAGAAGATCTAAATTCAGAAGAACGGGGACAGAATCATGAATTTTTAAATTCCCGGGAGAGAGATTTAATATGCAAGTTCTTCCGACCAATAAAAGACGGAATTAGATTGACAACTGGGGTCGACAACTTAAAAATCAATAGTCTGGACAAGCTAAAAATAAAACATAAATGTTTTGAAACATGTCCTAAAAAACTCAACTTTTATGAGGTAAGATGCAACAGACTCACCTTTTTTATTAAGAAGAACCTCATAATGTTACTTCCTATTGTAATTTTATATGAAATTAATTTTTCCAGGCAAGTTATCTGTAGGTCACAGTTAACATAACTAGAGAGAATTAATACCCGAGTCAGGATTTGAACCCAAGATCTCCAGCTTTACTTACTAACATTCTAAATTAACTTTACAACAACAGAATAATGGCAACAGGTTAATCCATCCATCCATAGTAATTCTGCCTGAAGGCAGGTCCTTCACTGCAATCATAGCATTTTCATGCTATGCTTGCAGCTTTACCAGGAAATTGTAGGTGTGGTAGCTTCCCGTTGCTTTCCACACCAGTGAAGTATGATGATGATGATGGCCATATGATTTCGGGGACCATTTGGGACTTAAAGTTTTCCTGACATTTATCTTATAAGTGAGGGAAAACCCCGATAAAAACCTCACCCAAAAAACTGCCCCGACTGGGGATCGAACCCGGGCCTGCTGCATGACAAGGCAGCACGTTACCTTGAGACCACAGCGATGGACCTGGATTACTCTATAAAAAGAAAAAGAGTTTGTTTACAACAGTTCAAAACACACAACATTATTTAGACATTCAGAGTTTTTTTTACATGTTCTGGAATGATGCAGAGTATGGGGTTAACATTTCTTAGCTCCCTTTGTTTCCCACAATTTACACTTTCCATAACTTGCACTACTTTCCCTCTGGTCCTTAAAAAGTGAAAAGAAGGGTAATACTGTGTATATACAGGGTGTATCAAAATTAATAGTGCAAACTGAAATGGTTGAAAGTATATGGTAATAGAAGGAAAAAAAGTCTAGTAAACATGGGTCCACAAACTGTGTGCAAGATTTATTATTGTGAATATGTGGTTATGAGTTGCCACTGACGTCACGGCTTGTCAAGAATTCAGAAATGATCTGGGGGTGTTTGAAAGAATTTGAAACTCACTGCAGAGATGAGTCCAATATTGCAACCAGATGCAAGGATGACACTTTAAACACCTCCTTTACATGTACGAATCTACAGTATTACTGTATAACACATAAAGTAATAATTGTATTTCTTGGTAGGTTAAGCTATGAGTGAATCTTGAGTCAACATAGAATGGTAATGAAACAAAAGCCTACCTTTCAAATTAATTTGTACTAAATAGGATGATGTTTCTTAATGAAGTCAGTGGTGGCTTGTAACCACACATTTGCAATTATCTTGCATATGACTCGTTTGCAAACCCATGTTTACTAGAGCTTTTTTGCTTCTATTATCACATACTTTCAACCGTTTCAGTTTGAGCTATTAATTTTGATATACCCTGTATATTTATGTTTTTATTATTGATTTAACATTTCTCTGAAAGATAAATTATATTTGAAGAGAAAAATTTTCGACTAGACCGAGACTCGAACCCGGGACCTTTGGCTTGCCGGGCCGAATGCTCTACCAACTGAGCTACCGAGGCGAGTTACGTTATAGACACAATGTATATAAGAGAAAAATTTGCATCTATATCGTAACTCGCCTCGGTAGCTCAGTTGGTAGAGCATTTGGCCTGGCAAGCCAAAGGTCCCGGGTTCGAGCCTCGGTCTAGGCGAAAATTTTTCTCTTCAAATATAATATACCCTGAATATGTTTACAGGTTAAGTGATCCTATTACAGGCCTTAGGAAGCCCTTGGGCTAGTAGATGACTAAAGCTCCAACCTTTTTTTAGACATTCATATGACATGTCAGCTCTGCGTGATGATCACCTTCACCCTCAGAACATACATCTGGTTTAACTTTTATAGGAATTAATCACTATGAGGTTTAATTTATGATAAAATCAAATGTTTCTTACCTCTCCTCACATAAATCTTCTAATTAGATCACGATTTCGAGACCATAGCGGTCTCATCTTCAGTACAATCTTGGCGACTGATGTTATGTCAATCGGAAGAAACACTTCTTCCCTCTGTTGGTGGACCGATGAACCTCTGGATCAGGTCAGAAAAACAAAGGAAAACTCATGAACTTTGAAATTCCTGCAAATCCTGACCTTATCCAGAGGTTCATCAGTCCACCAACAGAGGGGAGAAGTGTTTCTTCCAATCTACATAACATTAGTCGCCAAGATTGTACTCAAGATGAGAACGTTATGGTCTCGAAATCGCGATCTACTTAGAACATTTATATGAGGAGAGGTAGGAAACATTTGATTTTATCATACATCTGGTACTCATTTCCATTAGAGGCCAAATCAATTCTAGTGACATGAAACCTCAAGTAGCTTTGGGTCAATTTAAAAATCATGATTCCAGCAGGACTCAAACCCTCAATCTTCCAGTTATAGCATATTGCCTTAACCAACATATATATGTATATATGTTATGGTTATTTTCAGTGTCTAGTTAAGTAAGTTGGATGAAAATTTGTGAACATTTTCTTTCAAAAATCCTTTCATGAGACCAACATCAATAACAACAATATTTTTAAATTCACTAAATAACTGGTTATTAAAGGAGTTACCCCTTAATAAGGATGGTTTTAAAGAGAGAATGGAATGAAATACTTACCATGTTTGCCCAAATTTTGTGCTCTGTCAATCACATTTAAAATTCTAGTAACATTTGTTCTGTTTCTCTCTGTTTCTTCATCTGCAACAAACAAAGATATTGTTCATAAATGAATGAGTCATTTTTTACATCTTACCTCACATTTCATAATGTTGGTTGAAAATGGACTACATCTCCAGATATCAGCTAAACTGGAAGGAACATGTCTCAAGAATGGCTATATCCAGGATCCCCAAGGCAATAATGAACTACTGTCCAAATGGGAAACGGTCACTTGGTCGACCTATGAAAGATGGCACGAAAACCACTTTCTCAGGCCATAACAGTTCTTCTAGGACTAATACCTGGCAGGATGATGATGATGATGATGGTTAAAAATGAAAGGAATGTGTCCTTTTGAAAACTGCAGTTCCCATGTTTAAAAAAAACATGAAAGGTAAGATGTAAAAAAATGACTGATTAATTTATGAATTAAGAGCTTCATGGTGTTATTTCCCATATTTAACTATGAAAGATATTGTTCTTGTATGTTATACATATAGGCTAGTGTTTCAACCTCAGAACTGTACAGTATGTAGAGAACTGAGTATTCTGAGATAAGAAACTAATGGTCAAAGATGAACGCTTAACTTTCCATTTACAGTAAAAGCTCCTTATTTGTGAGGGCTGTGTTCCGTAAATATGCCACAAATACAGAAACCGTGAATACAGAATGTAAATTTGTATGGGTACATAGGGATATATTCCAGGGTTCCAAAATAAAATAAAAATTATCAAATGAAATCAATTTAATGAGAGATTTTTATATATTTCTATTAATTATTATTGTCAGGCTTGGGCAAGGGCTTAATGAACTTCGTAATTTTTTCCTGTTTTGAAGCTTTTAAAAGTTCTTTCAATTCAGATCGATATTCAGCTGTGAATTCAGCGACTGAATTCCTTATTTTGTCTTTGGATTTCTTGACAAATCACACAGTTGATTCCCTAACATTGAAACAGTGAACAGCATGATATAGATGCAAAGGACTCACCAACACGTAAACGCTCAAGCATTTCTATTTTTAGTTTAAGCAACAACACTACTTTTTTCTCACTTAAGAACTAATTTCTCTTTCATTTTACTCGACATTATAAAATGGGAACAAAGCAGAAGAGACACGTGTTATTCAATAAAAATTATTGCAATGAATGACAAGTTGAAACAAACACCAATCATGGCAAGAGTGGCATGTGAAATACAGTGGTGGCAGCTTTTAAAAATAACTTTAGGCTTAGTGACAACAAAGTTTGGGCTCAACTGCACTTCTACTAGCGCTTGATTTTTCAGTTATATTGTCGTAAACTATAGCTCTTCTTCTGTATTTACTAACATTATTTAATGTTTTAAACTTTTTTAAACAATTTTTATAACATTATTACACAATTTTGAAGTATTTATTAATATACAAATCACAATATTATGACACTGTTAGAGAATATTGTGATGCTAACTTATTTTCTCCACAGAGTATATTACTTAGTCTATGATTTTTCTATCGCTGTTTTGGGTTATCGCTGGTTGGATCAGCATTAGGGAGTGATAAGTAAGTGTACACCCATTTTTAATAAACACTTGGCAATTTTAATATTATTAATATATTTTTTAACATAGATTTGGGGATTAATTGTAAATATTGGTCATTTAAATTTCATAGCGATGGATAGTAATCGAGGATGATAATCGATATGTGGTTCGATTGTGGGTTATCGCTAGCTCTATATACTCTGGCACATGCGCACTCTTGTCCTATAAGACTTTGAAATATTTCACGCTAGTTTAAGTGCAGTTTTTCCAAATGAATTGAATAAACATATATTTCTTAAAATATGTTTTGGAATCAATTGAAATGTTGGTCATTCTAATTTCACAGATATTCCATCATCGGGCAGAAGTTTCTTTATGTTTGTGCATGAGCACTACGATTCTGTAGAACTTGGACAAAATCGTTGAGAGATAAATGCAACAAATTGCATAATTTGATAAATATTTAATAGTAAAAAAAAGTTATAAGATCAATGCAAAACATTTAAAATAGTATGAAATGTTAGTAATGACGAAAAAAGTAAGTAGAGTAACAGTAGGCCTATTATATGAATGTATGGAAAATCATAGGACAAAGTACTCTAGAGCTGAACCAGAAATGATATTTGGAATGAAGCCATGACCCAATAATCTTCAAAAGTTGTTTTCAGTGACCTAATGGAAACTTCTGCCAGAATAGCCCTGCTTTAGATTCTTGGTCTTTATGATTTCTCAGACATAACTGTATATAAGTGGTGGGTATGGTTATATATTGCATTATAGTACAATGAATTGAACTAATTCAAAGTGGTATCGGCTCTTCTTTAGAATATCTTGTTCTATAATCTTCCATAGGCCTATTACATTATGATAGTTACTCTATGTACTTTTTCATCTTCACTAACATTTCGTACTATTTCAAACTTTTGCAATGTTATAAGTATAGTTGAAAATGTGTAAAATATTACAAAATGTTAGTAAATGCAGTATAAGTACGTAGAATAACAGTATTACAAGAATATACTATGGAATATCAAGGCAAAGCTAATCTACTGTTGAGTCGTTTTTCCGTGATACCTTTCTACACCAGTAAAGTCGCCGAAACAACTACCGTATTCTACGGTTTTATAGAAATTGTCACTTGTTGGATAGTTGAGTCCTGCACTGGATATTAAAATACTTACGAACTTCCATTGCATCTTCAATAATTTCTCTGTATCCTAAAATCACTCGTCTTTTTCTCTCTGGGTCTTGCTCCATTTTTCCAAATTATCACTAAGCGCTTGTCGTATGTAAAAATAATTACTGTCTCTTCTTCAAATATCTGCAAAAAATTATTACAAAATTGCTACCTGTCAATTCTGTCTGATTTAGCGCGTAATGTCACAGTGTATTAAACATGCGTAAATGTAACCAGAATAAAAAACATGAAAGCAAAGGTAATAGCAAAGTCGAAAATGATAATCAAAATGCGCACGCCTGTAAAAATTTATATCACCTATGTGCTCTGACAGACCTATGATGAGAAGTAATTACCATGTTGTAATTGGTAATAATACCTACTTAATGTCACCATCATCTAAAGGCAATGCTTTGTCAGTGAACCATTCTTCTCTTCTTTTAGCTATCCTTTTGGTTTCTTGATAGTCCTCATAGTCCTAGTATATCCATTTTTTTTTCCTACACAAGGGAGAATAATGGGCGATATCCTCTTGCCTTCCACATTACGATCTTGCTGACTCACCAATAAAATATTAAAAATCAATCCAGGATAACTTATATCTTCTGCACAGTACTGACAATAATAACTCTGCTTCTACTATCATGAAGAGACACTCATCAGCCATCAGTTTTTTTTATTCAGTAGTAGATAATGAGTCTTCGTTCACCATCAGATTCGTTGACCTCCTTCACCTGTTATCCAAGGTAGGGGGCCGTTGTAAGGTACCTAATATCCTAATATCTCACGGTACCGTACCAGATAAACCATTTTTTTTAATGAGGTGTTAGCTCTTCACTCTCATGTTTTCTCAGCAGACTTGGGATCGGCTATGGCTACTCTACTTAATGAGTATATTCTAAATTGAAAAAGAAACAGATGTAAATTAGTGTAACAATCTCTTCTTCAGACACTTAATGGTGTTGGATAACTACATGGGTTATTGAATCAGTAAGTTCAATATTTTCGTAGATTATTGTAGTGCAAATTATTACAGCATATGTATACGAGCTAATGTTTTCCAATCATTCCCTGTATAATTTAACTCCCTCAAATAATCATCATCATAGTACATTCATGAATTTAGGCCATTTGTTGACCTGTTTCGGTCTCAAGAGAAACACCATCCAAAAGTCTTTTGAGTGGACGTCCTGGTCTTGTTCTTCCTGCAGGTTGATATCTTACATTTGTTTCCCTCAAATCATGGTTAATATTATTTTTTCATCATATTATTGACTTATTTACTAGACACTTTCCGTCTGGCTTTCCTACAAGAAGTTTACATGCTCTTATTTTAATCTCCTTTCGAACCACATATCCGCCATCGCAGTCTACGAGACTTAGGCCTACCTGTCCTTATTGTGTCTGATTTCCCATGAAGATAATTAAGATCACTGTTGAGCAGTTTTCTTAATTCGCCTGTCTGTCTCTGTTTGGTCCAACATTTTTCCTATGCACTTTATTCTCTAATACTTGTAATATTTTCTCCTCTCTTTAATTAAGAGTACATGTTTAGTACAGTAAAAGCTCCTTATTCGTGGGGGGATATGTTCCGCAAATATGGAATGGTAATTTATATGGGTATATAGGGGATATGTTCCAGGGTTCCAAAATAAAATAAAAATTATAAAAATAAAATCAATTAATGAGAGATTTTGAACAATTTCTATTAATTATTATTGTCAGGCTTAGGCAAGGGCTTAAAGAACTTAGTAATTTTTTTCCTGTTTTGCTGCTTTTAAAAGGTCATTCAATTCAGATTGATATTAAGCTGTGAATTCTGCGATAGAATTCCTTATTTGTCTTCCGATTTCTTGATGAATCGTACAGTTGATTCATTATCATTGAAACAGTGTGATACAGACGCAAACGACTCGCCAACGTGTAAACGGTCAAAAGCATTTATATTTTTACTTTAAGTGGTACCACTACTACTTTTCCGCTTCGGGACTAATGTTCTTTCCTTTTACTCAACATTATAAATTGGCAACAAAGCAAAAGAGACACGTGTTATTCAACCAAAATTATTGCATCGAATGACAAGTTGAAACAATAAAACACCGATCGTGGCGAGGGCAGCACTTATCAACGGACATAGCGGCACGTGAAATACTGCGGCGGTGGCTTTAATAACGAACTTTAGCCTTAGTGATAATGAGGTTTGTTTTATTTTGATATTAATTTGTCCGTTAGGTTTGAATCACTCTTTGTAAAAGCCGCCTTGGCACGTGCCTGTAGTAGAAAAGTTGCAGATGCGTTAATAAAAAATAGTAATCCTTCTAATATACCAACTGGTACCGCGAATAATGAATATTTAGCCGCGAATACGTGTCACAATTTTTTAACCCGCGAATAATGAAAACGCGAATAGGGGAACCGCGAATAAGGATCCTTTACTGTATTCCATATCGTCTACAACAGTAACTGCTTTTTTTTTTTTTTTTTTTTTTTTTTGCTTTTTTAATAATACATTGTCAGTAGTCGTCGGTATTACAATCCATGTGCGTTTGTTAAGATCCTCCCTATCCTCAACGAATTGAATAGTTCACGTAACGAGCTCATTTTCAAAACGAATCTTGCACCAAAACGTTATGTGTGTCTACATTCTTCTTACAACTCTACTAGTGCTATTTCAGGCACGACAGGCCTATAAGACCCTTGGCCTACCAGACGGCTACTGGCCTCTTCTAAGAGCACTATATAGAAATGTAACCATTTGGCGTCAGAACTTCCTATAAACCACTACAAACTTGCGTTAAAAGTAGCTATTATAGCCAATCTTTTTTTTTTATCTCTCAGGTTGTCTTTTCGACATTTCTGGTGTTCTCTCCAGGCATTGGCATAATTGTAATGCACTTCTGAGGTTGGGCCGCCTGGAAGGCGAGGTTACGGTTGCCCCGATGATATGATAGGCGATGATGATGAAAATGATACACCAGGAGATTTCTTATCTTAAACTTAATCTAAGGTGAATATGAATGATGATGATTGTGATGGCCATATGATGCTCAGGGACCTGATATTTGTTTTACAGGTGAGGAAAACCCCCCCAAGAAAACCTCACCCAGGAAACTAGTCCCGACCGGGGATCGAACCCGGGCCCGCTGCGTGACAAGGCAATACGCTACCTCGAGACCACAGCGGTGGACATTACAGTCAAACATTATAGAAGCTTTTCATAACTCCGATACCCAGTTCATTTAAAGTTCATTCGAATGTGGTATTAGTCTCTCACTTGTGCCCAGAGTTTTCGAATAAATCCCTTCATACAGAAAGTATATAAGTATATTTCGTTATGAAACTGATGTGTTATGCACGTTTTTCCTAGAATATTACTCATAGATTTCTATCATAAATTATTGGTGACACATCAAGGTTTGTGTGAGGTAAGAAATACATTTGCATATTTGATATATTGCTTGTTGATGTAACTTATTGGCAACTGTATCAGTAACATTAATAATTCATATTATATCCAAGGTTATTTGAAGAACTATAGCTATTCATGTCTACTGAAATTGTGTGTATTTATTATATTAATTATTTATTTATTCTCAGGTTTTACTATGTCTTTGCCATTTTCCTGTTCTCATTTCAAGAGTATATAGCCAATCTCCAGTCCTCTCTAATTTTGCATGCCCCTTCCTCCAAGCATATTTCTTTCGTTGTTCTGGCTACATATTATACCCATTTTAGTTTTTGTCTTCCCTCTTCCTTTTTCCCATTTATTTTCGTTCATAATTTTTTTTTCGATAATCTGTCTCCGTTCATCCTTTTCATATGTCCAAACCATTTTAAATGTGTTTAATATTTTCTGCTAGGTATCTTCAATTCTCTCTCCTCGAAATCCTTGCTGATTATCCCGGAAGTCCATTTGTGTTGGATATTATTATTATTATCTTGTAGATTTCCGGGCTGTTGGCTGTGGCCTTGAGGCTTGTAGTTTCCGGCGTTTCGTCAGGATTCCGAACGCAGTCTCTGGCAAAATGTCGGGGAACTACAAGTCTCAAGACCACAGCCACATCTTCTACAAGATCATCATACTAACTCCGGCCGTGAAAGCCTACATCAATATTATATTATTATTTATTATTATTATTATTATTATTATTATCATTATTATTATTATTATTATTATTATTATTATTATTATTATTATTATTATATTATTATTATTATTATTATTATTTATTGCGAGTATTACGTGTAATATACACTGCTCAAAAAATTAAAGGATAATACAAGTGTACTGTCATTTGTCATAAACTCTTGTCAACAAATTGGGCTATGTTAAAGAAATAGTTATATTTAAATTCAAATTTTAAATTAACGGATTAAATTAGTCAATAAGCTTTAAAATTCTGGCCGTACCATGGTGACTCCACCGGGTATATATACAAGTCGGCATTTAAGGGTTGTTTGTTTGAAATCTAAAACGGGGTAAGTGTACTTTCATAACACGAATCGACGCCGTCAGTTGGAACCAAGTTCAACTTGGAGAGCAATCGGCATGCTACAAAAGGATAGACAAAGCAGGAAGACCCAATATGTTAGTAGTTTCACAAAGTGTCATCAGCAGATTATGGACGCGTTACAGAGATACTTGAACTGTGAGGACAGACAGACTAGGACAAGGACAAGGTCGTCCAAGATCAACACTACCACCTAGGGCTTTTGATTAATCGGAACACCCAATTTCAGCGGGAGTTTCTTTTAACGACTCGCAGATGTGTCTCCACAAACGATTCGAAATAATGAACATTAAATTGAACTTCATACCCAATGACCAATGAGAAATATTCCTCTTAGAACGGCTGTTAAGAGACAGTAGAGAAAGGGTCGAAGATCATCAAACTTGGGTTGAGTACAATGGCAAACAATTCTATTCTCTGACGAATGACACTTCTGTCTACACCTTGACAAACAACTTGTAGTTATTTAGAGAAATCGAGGTTCCAGAAACATCCCAGATTTTGGTATGAAAAGGCACCCTTATAGTGAAGGAGAGATATTGGTTTGGGGAGGCATCAGCATTGGAGGTCGTATGTTATCCGTGAAAGGTCTCTGATAGCTCGGGTACAGGAACGAAATCCTCAGACCCATAGTTGTTCCTTATGAGGGAGCAATTGGTGTGTCGTTTGTTTTTACGAACAACATGTGCGACTACATACAGGAGAGTAGGTGATCACTATGCTTGGTGAGGAAGATATCAGAAAATGAATTGACCAGCTCGATCTCCAGATCTCAACTCAGGATATCTCGGAAGGAGGATTGTTGATCGAGAAAACTTCGTTGGCCTTAAAGCAGTTATAGGACTGTCTTCACGAAGAATGGGGTAAAATTCTTCAGGAATGCCTAAACAATCTTATGCTGTCCAGTCCACCGCTGTGGTCTCGAGGTAGTGTGCTGCCTTGCCATGCAGCGGGCCCGGGTTCGATCCCCGGTCGGGACAGTTTTTCTGTGAGGTTTCATCGGGGGTTTTCCTCAACTGTAAGACAAATGTCAGGAACACTTTAAGGCCCAAACGGTCCCCGAAATCACATGGCCATCGCAATCATCATAATTCATATTAATCTTAGGATTAGGAACTCTCCTGGTGCACCATTATCATTATCACCCATCATATCATCGGGGCAACGTAACCACAACTTCCAGGTGCCCCAATCTCAGAAGTGGGTTACAAGTACGCCATGTCAGGAGAGAACACCAGTAATGTCAAAAGACAAACTGGGGCATTTGCAAAAAAAAAATCTTATGCTGTCCATGACCAATAGATGTGAAGTTGTTCTAGCCTTAGGTTATCAGACATCTTAAGTGTTTATTCTCTTTGATGATTTGAACTTTCTATTCCATCTATGAATTTCCTCCATGGCGCAACACGCCTAGAAGGCCCTTGGCCTACCAGCCGACTGTTCGCCTCACATCCAGGTGTGTTAATTACAGATCATCCAGCCAGAGTAGGGGTGACGTGTGGTCAGTATGTCGGGTCCCCCAGTCGTTATAGCTGGTTTTCTAAACGTAGAGCCACTACTTATTGTAGCGACATAAATTCCTCAAGATTCTGGGTGGGCACCGGTCCCATACTGGCCGAAATTCCATAAGAATATTTATTCTTCCATGGAGATCCGAACAAGCGCAAGTCCTGTAGCTTTGCGCCAAGGCATCTTGTCTTAACCACTCGACTACAGCGCGGGAACGCCATCTACGAGTGGCATTGTTGAATGTTCTGAAGAATGCTTCATTTTGTTTACATTGTCATGAAAATGAAATTAACTTGTTTATGTTCTTCTTACTTTAAATAAACAGGTCAGACAACATTTAGAGTGTTTCGTAGACAGACCGATATCCCTTAATTTTTTTGGGCAATGTAATTTGTATTTATCATCATTTCCACTTCTGTGATTAACACATGTGGACGTGAGGCCAAGGGCCTTATAGGCCTGTTGCATCACACCAAACAATTTACATAGTCAGCTGTTGAATATGGAACAAGTTCTGATATGCCTAGAATGTTTTAATAGAACTTTATTCTGTTGAGGATGACCGATATCTCTAGTAAAAGTTTTACTATTTTAACTTATTAGTCAAATAATGGAAATGGACAGCTAATGACAAATGAAGGAAATTTTGAAAAAGTGGCTGATTTCAAGTATCTAAGAACGATAACTACAACTAGAATGAGATGCACAAAGAAATTAAACATATGCTCAATTCTGGAAATGTATGCTATTATGCATTAGAGACTCTTGTCGTCCCAACTCCTTTAAAAAAAAACGTTAAACTGAAAATATATAAAACAGTTATTTCCCAGTTATAGTATATGGATGCTAAACAAGAACTCTTACTTTAAGGGAGGAAAGACAATTACGAGTATTTGGGAAAATTTGTGGGCCAAAAAGAGATGTGCAGGTGAATGGAGGAAACTACATAATAGTGAGCTACATGATATGTATAGGAAGCCAGATGTAATCCATCCATCCATAGTAATTCTGCCCAAGGGCAGATCTTTCACTGCAATCATAGCATTTTCATGCTATGGTTTGCAGCTTTACTAGGAAATTATATGTGTGGTAGCTTCCCGTTGCTTTCCACACCGGTGAAGGATGATGATAATGATAAGGATGATGATGACCGGATGATTTTCGGGGACTGTTGGGCCCTAAGCTTCCTGACATTTGTCCAGATATAATAACAGTCTCGTAGGCTGCAATGGGCAGGACATGTGGCACATATGGGGAATGAAAGAGGTGCATGGAAGTTTCTGATAGGAAAACCAGAAGGAAAACGCCCAGTTGATAGATCGAGAATGAGGTGGAAGAATAACATTTAAGAGAAATTAATTACACAGGGGATGATTGGAAAACATTAATTCAGGATAGGGATGTATGGAGAGCTTATGTCCGTGCGGCCATGAACCTACGGGTTCGATGTCAGTGAGTTAGTTAAGAAAATTATTTCAACGACAATACAAAATAAATATTGTATAAATTATAGAATACTGATATTACAAGCTTAATGGTAGTTCTGTCATAGTTCTGGTGTGCAGCTCTCTCTTAAATCAGCGGTTACCAGATTTAGATATAGGCTCAGGGGTTCTACATTGATATTAAGAAATTGCATGTATTCATTAGCATACATTTTGCATCATGCAGCTAAGCGCCAAATGTTTCCTGCTCTTACATTGTTCATGTATAACTGTCAAACATGAAAAATCACATCATCATCCACGCAAGTATTAGGCCATGTGGCCTGTTATGATGTGTCAAAGAGGAATTTTCCATCCAGCGTTTTCTTTGATGCCCAGCAATCTTTTGCCTTGGGGACAGTAACGAAGCATGGCTTGTGGAATTCTATGATATGGCATTCGTTG
>JASPKZ010002820.1:0-30099 GCA_030220185.1 Diploptera punctata
ACTGTTATAGTAATAATAATAATAATAATATAATAATAATAATAATAATACTAATAATATTAATAATAATATAATAATAATAATAATAATAATATCAATAATGCGTCTTAGGACGCATTAGAAGAATCCTACAGTAAAAGAAATACCCCAATAACCATTATTTTCAGAATGTCACGTATATGTCTGACATGCCAGTAGAAAAATATTGAGGGACGATCTTTTGGAACAAAAGGATCTATAAAATCAGCACCTGGCACTTCAACATCATGTAGTGATTGGATTCTTTGCTATCCAAACTGCAAAAGGAACTTTCAGCTCTAAACGTTGAGTGTAATATCACTCTGTGACGGTTAATACTAAAAATGACAAAATGTCACCATCAGTGTAAATCGTTTTATTTGAACTCAAATTAATTCCATGAAGTAAGGGAAACAATCACCACTCCTAAATCCTGTCAGTCGACTCATCAATACTTCTAAAAAAAATGAATTAGTGTGGATGATCCTGCAATTATCTGAAAGGCAATGAAGACAAGCTCCCTCTTCTTGAGACGCGGAGAAAACCGCCCGGCAGAAAATGGCACTTCACCCACAATACCATAGTCAGAAATCTTCATAATGAACATTATATCCAAGTGGAAAGATTCATATTGGAAACTCTGGATGCAGATTGTTTTGCCAGATTTCAGCAGTATCATGAAAAAAAGGCAGGGATATTTAGTGAGCTTTTGAGTGTTTCGAAAATATCATGGCTTTTTGCAAAGAGACACTACAAGAAACAGAAGACTTTACTAATAAATATTAACATTCCAGCTTCGTCCGCCAAATGGAGGTAGTATATTCTAACTGGTCGTTTGTCCTTCATGCTAATATGAATCTCTTTCATTCGAAAAATCTAAATAGTGTGTGCAAGTTTATTACTCCTTGAAATGAAAAATGAATGTGTGATGATTATTAAGTACTAGCTTATACCCGGGGTGCGCTGCTACGCCTAAATAAATGAGAATTAATGTGCTTTTATGTTTAGTTGAATAAGTGAAATAAAAAATAATTATAAATTTATATTTCTTAGATACCCCGTGCTGATTACCCGATGTTACCCAGGAATATACCTATCCCCGATCTTTTTGACATAAATGAGCTGAAGTACGAAAATTAACGTGTTTTTATGTTTCGTTAAATAAGTAGAGGAAAACATTTATACCGTAATTATTTTTAGATACCTCTTGCTGTTTACCCGGCGTTGTCCGGAAATCTGCTCATCCCGATCTTCTTGGCATAAATGAGTTGAACGACGAAAATTAATGTACTTCTTATGATTAGTTAAATAAATAAAATGAAAAAATAATTATAAATGTATATTGTAATTATTGTAAGATTTCCCGTGCTGATTACCCGGTGTTGCCCAGGGAACGGAATCTACTTATCTCAATCTTCTTGGTATAAATGAGCTAAAATAACAGACAATTCGTTATTGTGAGTTATCCGTAAAAAGAATACCCGCCATTGCTGCTATGCTTGCAACAGGAATCTACGTACATGTCTCGATCTTCTTGGTATCAATGAAAGACAAAAATGTGTTTATCGTGAGTTTATCCGTAAGAGATAAACATGTGCTGTCGCGGACTTTTTTGTAGAGCTTTTTTGAGATATTCAATTCTGTGTACATTAATTTTGTGAATTGTTTGTTATGTTTTAGGCAGCGTAAGCAATTTAAAGCGTACAAAGAGCTACTTTTTTCATGTTTTCCACAACAAAGGACGATTTTTAAGGGTAGGTGTAGGAATTGAGTATCACAACTCTCTTATAGTCTATGTTCATCCCGGGAATCTCCTGAACATTTTGAAAAAAGCCCCTCACAATCGGATCAACGGTATGGCCGCGCATAAAGTACGAACAAACAAACAAATCTACAAACAAACAAACATCCATTTTTATAAATTAGATTTATTTTCAGTAATGTGATGTGTTTTTTCTAATTTCTGTTCAACTGTTTTTAAATCCAAAGTCATAGAATGTTGGGAGTTTCTATGACATTATTCTCTATAATGAAACATGGTTCACGCTGTGGTCGCGAGTTTAGCGTTGCAGCCTCATAAGCTGCGGGATCGGATTCGATCTCTGATCGTGACAAGTTTTCTGGGATGATATGATTTTTTTTCGAGATTTTTCCTCCACTGTGTTAGACAAATGTCAGGAAGCTTTCAGGTTCAAACGGTCCCCGAATGATTTGGCCATCATTATCATAATCACCCATGTTTAGTGTGAAAGTGTGTGTTTCGTCGTGTGTTTTGTGTTGTCCTGGAGGAAACACTAACATTGAACTAATCACTCATTCGGGGAGGCGTTCCATGTCCTTGTGTGGCCAAAAAAGTATGTGTCTGATCCACATTTTAAATTTTAAGACACGGGTGGCATGTAAAACATGCCTCACAAAATGAGAGGTTAAAAACTAAGTTAATGGAAAAGAATGAAACATGTATTTACATGGACCACAAATTATTGTTATCATTAGTTAGTAATCAGAATATAATTCATTAATAAAAATATAAGGAAATACACAATAAAAGAATATATAAGTTATGTGATAATTACATTTTTACTAACAACTCATTAGCACTAATTATTATTAATCTCGGACACCTATTAGAACCTTGAGCCAAGGTACCTTTAAGGTAGAAGGTCAAACTAAGGTTTAAATATAAGAGAGATTTAGTGATAACATCAATTGCAAAACGTGTAGCAATAAACTTACACAAATATCATAATACAAATCTACGAACCTTGTGCAGAATTCAAGATAACCCCAGTTCCTGTGTCCATTCCAGACGCATCAAAACAAGCGTAAAACATTACTAAAACACTGTACACACTCCTTAAACGACTATCACAATAATTACAAAACTTTGTTTATTAAGTTTGCACACGGCACGCACGGGTTTTATACAACGTACGCCATCTTAATACTCAACTGTGTTTGCACATCAACAAAACACAAACGCTAAGCGAGATGCTTGTGCAGCATTTAGAAAAGATTAAGCGATCCCTTCGTAACAAATGCAACTATAACAGTATAGTTTAATACAAACCTAAATACGTTATAAAATAATTATATAACACACTTTTTAAAATCTTATATATATTATATATATATATATATATATATATATAAACGAGTGTCTGTCGAGTCGGTTGGACTCAAAAATTACTTCAACCGATTTTAATGGAGTTTTTATTACCATCATTTAGAGATTTTAAATTAAGGCATATAACATATTAATCAAAAGTACTACGGGGCCAGGTCCACCGCTGTGGGGTGTCGAGATAGCGTGTTTGCCTTGTCATGCATGCGGGACCGGGTTCTAGACCTTTGTCGGGACAAGTTTCCTCGTGGGTGAAGTTTCTTTTCGAGGCTTTTCCTCGCCTGTAAGACAATGCCAGGAAACTTTAAGGCCCAAACTGTCCCCGAACACCATCTGGCCAATCCAATAATCACAATTTATTCGCCTTCTATTAAGTTTAGGATTAAGGCGCACCACTATCATCATCACTCATCATATCATTGGGGCACTTTAACCCCGCCTTCCAGGCGCCACTACATCAGAAGTGGGTTATTACACATTACGTCAATCCAGGAGAGAGACACCCAGAAATGTCGAAAGTGACAACCTGGGACATTGAATAAATACAAAACTATAGGGCTGAAGTTAAAAGAAAAATTCATCAATGCACTAAAAAATTAGCTTTTGGACGCATTAAATGGCTTACGCTGCCTGAACCATAAAAACAAATACACCAAATTAATGTACCCAGAATTAAATATCTCAAAAAATTCTGCAAACAAAAAAAGTCTGCAATAAGCATACATCTCTCTTATGCGGATAACTCAAAATAACAATTTTTGTCTTTCAGTTAAATTGATGCCAAAACGATCGGAATAAAATAGATTTCTCGTGCCAACCCTGGGTAATCAGCACAAGGTATCTAAAAATAGATTACGATATAAATTTGTAACTATTTTTCTTCTTACTTCCATCCATCCATAGTAATTCTGTCCGAGGGCAGGTCTTTCACTGCAATCATATCATTTTCATGCTATGCTTGGCAGCTTTACTAGGGAATTGGTAGAATTGTGGGTGTGGTAGCTTTCCCGTTGCTTTCCACATATGTGAAAGTGATGATGATGATGGTGATGATGGCCATATGATTTCGGAGGACCGATTGGACCTAAAAGTTTTCCTGACATTTGTCTTACAGGTGAGGAAAAACATCTTCTTACTTAATCAACTAAATATAAAAACACGTTTCTATTTTAATATATAATATTCGCGAGACCTATCTGAACGTACATGCATTCCTCAAACGTTGAATGGAAAGTACTGTCCAAAATCGTTGAATGCACTATTAGTTAGTTTTGCCTCTAACACACTAACTTACTAATATTACTCATTTTTAAGACTACAAACTAACGCAATTAAGACGTTTTAGAGGATTTTCGGGCTGTTGGTCGTGGTCTTGAAGCTTGAAGTTGGTTTTATGTGTGTCAAGCCAACCCTTTTAACAAAGGATGCCGGACG
The DNA here is from genome assembly GCA_030220185.1 of Diploptera punctata. Taxonomy (NCBI): domain Eukaryota; kingdom Metazoa; phylum Arthropoda; class Insecta; order Blattodea; family Blaberidae; genus Diploptera; species Diploptera punctata. The sequence continues at coordinate 4,577 of JASPKZ010002820.1, forward strand.
TAGTCTCTGGCGAAACTTCGGGGTACTTCAAGCCTCAAGACCACGACCAACAGCCCCAAAATATTCTACAAAAACTTAAACGAACTCCGGTCGTGAAGGCCTAAGTCACTTATTTAAATGACTCACAGTACCACACGAATTGTAGCCCAACAAAATCGAGGGTAGTACTAGATTTGAAAGGCAAAGTAGAAATAGGCGAAATTTTATTTAGGGGATAACATTATTGGATTCGGTCTAATATAATTTGAAATTGATATATCGTTGTAGCATATTTCCATTAGAGGTTGATGTGGAAAGTAATAGCCTTTTCGATAGACGCATGGCTAATGATCGCGCGGCTTGTCCAGACCTGGGTCCCAGGGTTCTAGAATCACTAGTGGTTTCGGAGGGCATTTGTGGTGCGCCGCACTAGGGTTTTTGGTTTTTTTTCATGGTTCTGCCAGTTTCCGTAATTCCATCCCAACATTCTACACTACTTCTTTTCCCTCCCCCATCATATAATTTTATCTTCATTTTATTCACTCTTCATTTCATATCACACAACCCTTCCATTTCACTCAGTTAGGAAAAATAGTCTGGTTTGGCAAACTACAGGTGTTTAAAATATGTGGTTGGCGGTTGAACCGGGGGGGGGGAGGGGGCCCATTCATATACTTTTCCTCAGAATCTGTTGCTTATGAAACAAATTAGGACAGATTAGGGCCAAAAAGTGATGGCCTCCGTTGACGCTGGGCCTCAGAAAAATGGGCCATATGAGTTCGTGTGTAAATGCATGATATCTCATCAATCATCATCATCATAGTACATTCACGAATTTAGGCCCGTTTTACCTGTTTCGGTCGGTCCGCACGAGAAACCACCATCCAGAAGCTCCTTTTGATTGGACGGGGTCCTGGTCTTCTTCTTCCTGCAGGTTGATATCTTACCATTAGTTTGGGTATTCTGTTATCTTTCCATTCGATTGAACATTGTTGTCTCCATCTTGAACTTATAATCAGAAATTTTGTTTTCGAAAGATTCCATGGGTAATTCTTTAAGATGTCTTACTTCATTTTTTTTTGTGATCTAGTAGTGTGTATCCTGCAGGTCCTCCTAAGTATATCTCATTTAAGCATGATCTCAAGTCTCTGTATATCCTTTCTGTTTCAAACGTCCATACTTCGCTACCATACAAAGAGTTGGAAGAGCCAGTGTTTTATAACACTTTCAGTATTGAATGCTTTTGGACTAACTGTGTCTTGAAGATAGAATTATTAACCCGAAAATTATTAAAAATTTAGATATTTTTGCATTTACAAATATCCTTTCTTCATCTCATATGAGAATTGACATCCTAGATATGTAAAATTATTCACCTGACTCCAAAATTTATATTGTCTAAATGCATGATATGTGGTCGAAATTAGGAGCACATAACAGTTCTACATAACACCATAGAATATATCCTGTTTAGAATAGGATAAAATAGAATATATTTAATTTAGCCTGGTGGAGTTGTAAGGTTCATGTGGCCTTCTCTTCCACTTACCAGGACAAACATATGTATATATAAATACAAAAAATTACAATAATAGTCATACTAAACAATTAATTATCTGTCAAAACTGAATAATAATGAAAATAATGTCTAATAATACAATACAATTAAATACAATTACAATTAAATTAATGAATACAGAAAGGAATGACAGCTCGAATCTACTATATACATAAAATGACAAGAAAAAAAATACGAAGAAATAGATGAATAAACTGTAATTAATTAATCTATCGCTTATTATACAAGGCGTTAAGTAAATATATTAACAAATCTTAAAAACTGTTTTTATTTCTATTCATTCATAAAATAATAATAAACTTTATTTTACCTGGCAAAGTTAAGACCTTGAGAGACTGTCTACCACTCAACAGTTAGAAAATACAAAATGATTCTTACATCAAGTACAATCAAAATGAACATTACATAGTACAGTAAAAGCTCCTTATTCGCGGGGTTTAAACAATTGCGACACTGTTCCTGTATTCGCGGCTAAAAATTCCTTTATCGTGGATCAGCCCGATTATAAGAAGGATTAGTATCCTTTATTAACACATCAGGAACTTTCTTTTCAGCAGGCAGTGCCAAGGTTGCTTTTACAAAAAGTGATTCAAACCAAATGGACAAAATTAATATCAAAGTAAAACAAACCTTATTATCAATAAGTTCGTTGTTAAAAAGCCACCGTCGCAGTATTCCACGTGCCGCTATGTCCGTTGATAAATGCCGTCCTCTACGACGATCGGTGATTTGTATTGTTTCAAACTTGTCATTCGTTGTAATAATTTTATTGAAATAACACGTGCCTCTCCTGCTTTTTTACCAATTTATAAGGTTGAGTAAAGGGAAGAAAATTAGTTCCGAACCTGAAAAAAGTAGTGTTGCCCGCTTAAAATAAAAATAGAAATGCTTGGCCGTTTATGCATTGCGAGTCCGTTTGTGTCTGTATCACGCTGCTTTAATGTTAATGAATCAAAACATCCAAAGACAAATTAAGGAATTCACAGCTGAATATCAATCTTAATTGAAATATATTTTTAAAAGCGGCAAAACAGAAAAAAAAAAATACTAGTTCTTTAAGCCCTTGCCTAAACCTAACAGTAATAATAGTAACAGAATTGTGCAAAATCTCTCATTGATTTTATTTTGATAATTCTTTTTATATTTTGTAACCTTGGAACACATCTCCTATATACCCATACCAATTACCACTCCATATTCGCGGTTTCTGTATTCTCAGCATATTTGCAGAACATATCCCCCGCGAATAAGGAGCTTTCACTGTATGTCTATGATACAATTATTATTTACAAAATAATTGTATCATAGACATACAGTGAAAGCTCTGAACCCGTAAGTTCTAAAATCCGGAGGTAATATAAAATGACGCTCACATAGAGGTATATTAGTTTCGACAACTTCCTTAGAGTTAGATTATGCGATTGAACTCTTGTCACTATTATTTAAAACAAGCTACTGTTTTAATGGAATTCAAATAAAAAATAACATTTATTCCGTTACCGCTACTATTTATAAACTTCAGCAATTGTGTATTTAAAACAACATTTTCCACTACACATTCTATAAATTAACATGCTTATAAATCCATAATGAAATATAATCAGTGTGAAACTTTTTTGTATGCTGCTACATATTTACTACAATATCTGGATGTGTATACATGGCTAATCATTTATTTCCGGAGAGAGGTAACCATAATCTATGACAAACTCTACTAGAAACAATTAAAAACACAAATGAAAAAAAAAATTAATCTCCATAAATTAACTCGGTGAGGCAATTAACATAGTAAATGTGAATATAGCATTTCTACCGTCACTGACTGGATGAATGGGCAAGGGTGAATTATTTATTCGCAAATCTAGCACCTGCGCAGAACTGCAAACACAACATACACAGACATACATGCATGCATGCCACAGTGAATACACTAAAGACAAAAACATTCTGGTATGTAAAGTACGGAAAGAAACAGGGTCACTTGGTTTATGTTGGGAGCACGGAATTTTTTCAAAATTCCGATTATTACGACAGGCGAATATGTCCAATATGTGGGAGCCTTGAAGATGAAATACATATCCTAGGAAATGTGTAACTATTTAGATTTTTTTGTACCCTTATAGATTGGTATTTTTATAATAATTACGGCCAAATATGTAAGCTTAACTTACCATTATAGGCGATGTAACTATATATTTGCCTTCTATTTAGTTGAATAGTCTTCTCGGTCGTAGACAACTAGTGGTACAACGATTCGTTACTAGATCCAAGGCTGGAAGGTTAGATTCGGCGAAAAAAGTTTTATTACGTGTTTTCTTAAGCACTGGAAGTTAAAACCTCCTGATCTCGTATCACAGAAATGTCAAAAAATTACCGTACATGTAAAAATATAGTTCCATTCAAAATTCCCAGGTGTAGAGAGTTTAACTGTGCCATCGCGATTAGTATATTGACATAAATTGGGATTGTGACACTGAAACGAACTTTAGGTCTTACTGGCACCCTCATAGTATAACATAAAGCTTCCTCCTTCCTGACTACCTTCTCCTGGCCTTGTAACTTCCTGTAAAGAAACTATATCCAAAAAATTATTTATCTAATTCCCTCCTTAATATTTCCAGTGACCCACTACTATATAATGTCCTAATATTCCATATTCCTAGGAACATGTCCCTGTGTTTGAACCTTGCTATGGATTCCCTAAAATAGTCCCTTGTCCGGAGAACCGAATATGGACTATTTTTACACCCGGAAAATTTACCCCAGTGGGAACCCATGACCCCGTTCCTTGGCGGTAGTATTTTTACAAAAAATCAATCATTTGAACAAGATACTTCATTTCGTCTGGCTCATCACCTTCGACCTGTCTAGCACAGGTAACCTCTTCGGCAGTAATACTAATGCCGGAATAGCTTTCGGGGCCATTTTAAGCACGTAAGCAACTAACCACATAAAGGTAAAAGTACCATGGAGCGATTTTATTTACAATTATCGAAAGGAATTCGAAATATAAAAATAACTGGGCTCTGTGTATTAAATAAACAATAGGTGATGAATTATGCACACATTGAGCCTATATTCATGGTGTAGGCCTATAGTACACTATTTTAGTAAGTATATATTGTAAATAATATTAATTTAATTTTAATAAATTTGTAGTTTTATATATTATTCCCTAGAATTAATTTGTCAAGGATTATACCTGAGCTCGTCTCACGCTGGGAGAAGGCCTTATCACTTAACGGATGGCATACGCTAAATTCTAAATATATTATTAAAATGCTAAAATATAAAGATAAATGATTTTTTCTTTATCTCAGTTTATCTCTCATCTTAGAGGTACATTTTACACGCCACCGGAGCCCAACAGTGGCACGACTTGTCGGGAGAGGGATTATAAACTATGGATCACACAAAGACATGGAGGTTTTCAGAAAGCAAATGATCATCTCAACGTCACGGCCCCCTCCGGATCATTAAACATTAAGACGAAACACTACATTCACACACACCTTTCATATTAAACATGTCGAATATGATAACGGTGGTTATGATGCCCAGACAGAGTGGGTGAAGGAAAAACAATGTTGGAACTCGTAAAGAAGAGGAAAATAAATTGGCTTGGCCACTGGCTACAAGAAACTGCCTGACTGACGGATGCCCTAGAAGGAATGGTAAACGGAAAGAAGGTTAAGGCAGAAAAATACATCAAATGATAGACCATATTAAAATAAATGGTTTTTATGCGGATACAAAAAGGAAAGCTGAGTTAAGGAATGAGTGGAGAATGTTGGGTTTGCAGTGAAAGACCTGCTTTTGGGCAGAACACTATGTATGTATTATGCCCAGATGATGTTTGAGGACCGCGCTTGAGCCATAAAATTTCCTGACATTTGCCAGATAAGTAAGGAAAATGCCCGAAAAAATCACCCATGAAACGTGTCCCGACCGGGTGGTCGAACCCACACCCACTGCGTACGAGGCAACGATATTACCCCGAGATCACAGCGGTAGATTAATGATTAATTGAACATAATCTTAAAACCAGGTTATGACCAATCTATAATAAACAAACAAACAAACAAACCAACTAAGTTACTCACTGGCACTATCGAACCTGAGATTTTATGACCGGATATAAGCTCTCAATATATCCCTATTTTGAATTTTTTATTTCCTTTCCTTGTCTAATTCACCTAGCATTAAATATTAATTTATAGAATACAAAGCACAGTATATCATTAAAGGAAGAGCTGAAATGGTGCTTAACTGGTTGCAAACGTAGTCCAAACATGGAAGTTTATACCACTATATGCAATTACGACAAATCCATACAATTTAAATACTGAACGCTTGAACAAATCTCCCTGGTTAAAGTGTTTTAAAATATACATAAATTGCAGAAGGAAGGGGAATTTCAATCTGTAAATTATGTTTATTTGAACATTAAACTGTAATATCATTTGGTACAATCTTTTCAGCACTGCGATGATTTATAGATCCAGTTGTAGCATTGTAACTTCTAGTCTTCGTTAAGCTGCAATTTACTGAATTTGATCGTTGTTAGCTCGTTAGATAACCGTAGAATACATTTGTCTTCACATTTATGCTCATCTTTTAATTCTAAACGGATTCCTAAAATCACGACAATCACGAAGCTTGTTACTTATAGACATAACGAAATTCTTAAACTTAAATATAAATTCCCATTGAGCACAATTCAGAATTATATTACCAACCCCTACTAACTTAAATAACACTGGTCAACATGATTTTTGTCTCATGAATACCAATAGTTGTACTTATTGCAGTTTTTTATCGTGTTTTCAAATATGTATTTGGAATTTCTCCATCACCACCCACAGTTTTTTTTTATTTCAATTTAATTAACGGGTTTAAATAATTATTTTTTTAATTAAAGATTTTTCGTCCATTTATTATCTTGGCGCAGTGAGCGATGAGCACGGGGAACACTTTCCTCGGGAGATTTCAGCTATGGAAAAGAGATATCAAGGCATATGGAATCCTAATATGCTGGCCGATTATTGTTGGACCATCAAGAGGATGCTCCACAGGCGAAATATAGAAGAAAAATCGTAATTTCATTACTTTCTATGGGAGTCCGAATGTTTGAATATTGTGTAGTTTACTTATGTAGAAAATATTATATCCTGTTTGCAATTATAAATGCCTGTCTCTCGGAACCTTACGTGATGGAGAAAAGCCGATATCATATTTGAATTCAGGAGAAAAAATACAACCAGAATAATATATTATTCTTTTTGAGACAAAAATAATTTTTTTGTTGCTCAGTGTAATTCGTAATCAGTTCATCCTCCAATATAACTAACCAATATCACCATCAATTTTAAATAAGTTCGTAAACAAATAATATAGGAGCGGGGAAAATTAATCAACATAATATAGAATCTAAAATAACTATATTTGAAGAGAAAAATTATACGCTCAGACCGGGACTTGAACCCGGGACCCTTGGTTCTCTAGACCAAGTGCTCTACCAACTGAGCTACCTGAGCAGTACCGATCAGGTAGCTCAGTTGGTAGAACACTTGGTCTAGAGAACCAAGGGTCCCGGGTTCAAGTCCCGGTCTGAGCATATAATTTTTCTCTTCAAATATGATTTATCCATCATTGAGATGCACGAAATCAATAATAATAACATGGAAAAAGCCGTTATTGGCTGTAATGTATAATTCCCAAATATGTCTTCTTAATAAAGGAGCCGCCATTTGCAAGATAGAAGCATGGCTTCATAGCATTTGGTGGACGGGAATTACAATGTATATAGAGAAAGGATTTGCGTTTAGATCGGTTACTTGCTCAGGTAGCTTCAGTTGGTAGAGCACTTGGTCTAGAGAACCAAGGGTCCTTGGAATAAAATCCCGCTAAAAATGGTATTCCGCATAATGCAAAGTATAAATTATTAAACAAGAAAAATTAAAGGTATCTGAAAGGAAAGATTCCCTATAAAACCGAATACCTTAAGGGTACTTTATTGAATGAATAACAACTCTTGCATATCCAAGTCTATATCTTTTCTTATTAAATTACTTTTTTTTTATTAAAGACTACACAGTTGTCATTTTAAAATCACGATATGGGCGAGGGTACCGTTTAAGGAGGAAATTTTCCTTGTCTTTAAATCCAAGTAAAAATCATAATTAACCGACAGCGTAAAAGTTTGAAAACAATTTAAGAAATAATTGTTAAATTCCTACAACATTGACAATTCACTATAAAATATTTCGTTAAGAAAATTCAAAGCAAATTTGAAATCGTTAACATAGCTTACGCACGATTAAAAAATTTGTAGAAAAGTTCACTATTTAAAACATTCTCATGTTAAATATTTTTAATAGTTCAACGAGCACAAAAAAAGGGATTATAATGTGCGCCAGAAATTGTTTATACTATAATGTTGAGTGAGATTCCCTGTTAGTGGGCCGTGGTCCATAGTTTGGTGTTGATACCAGACGTTCGGCCCTCAACAGCGAGGCATCTTCAGTGCGAGTGCTCTAGGCGTGGTTTCCTGGTCTGAAATCTACTTAGATGAGCGCTGCGGACGTTTATGGACTTGGCTTAGGTGGGTGTCAGGTGTCCACCCTGCATCCACCACTAATACAACATCCCTCGCTCACTCTAAGTAGATCTTCCGACCAGGAAAACACGCCTAGAAGCACTCGCCACTGAAGATGCCCTCCGCGGTTGAGGGCGAAACGTCCTGTATCAACACCAACTATGGACGCACGGCAACATAACCCGGAATCACTCAACATTATGATTACCGGCCGTGAAAGCCTGCCATGCAACTGTTTTACTTATGTTTATTATCTCTCTGGAACATATAATTAATTACGAACGAATTGCATGTATCTTAGTCTATGGTGCACAGTGGAATTCCATCAAATTATAACAAAATTGCGGACTTTTTAAAAATTCAACAGATGTGCGATGAGTGGTGAAGAGTCAGAAAGCATCTCTTCAGATCTTCAAAATGTATATTTCCTTTTGACAGACATATTAAAAAAACAGTGTACACTCTTTTGACAGGACCGGTATTTATTTACTTTCGAAGGTGATATAACTACCCAAGGGAACTATAAACCATTACATGCCGAAACCAACCTATCTGAAATTTCCCCCAGAGAAGCATTGTGATGTACCCAAGGCAGTGTCCAAAAATTATCTGTCATTATAGCGTGAAACTTACTTACTTACTTACTCACTGGCACTATCGAACCCGTAGGTTCATGGCCGCGCGGGACATAAGCTCTCCATACATCCCTATCCTGAGCTAATGCTTTCCAATCATTCCCTGTATAATCTACTTTCCCTCAATCATAATTTAATTTTGTTCTCACCATCCTCATTCTTGGTCTACCAACTGGGCGTTTTCCTTCTGGCTTTCCTACAAGACGTTTCCATGCACGTCTTTCATCCCCCATAACGCGCAACATGTTACTGCCCATCGCAGTCTACGGGACTTAACTGTTCTTAGTATATCTGGATTCCTATAGAGACCATTGTAGTTCATTGTTATGTAGTCTTTCCATTCACACTGTCTGTTCATCTCTCTTTGGTCCAAAATTTCCTAAGAACTTTATTCTCAAATACTCGTAATCTCCTTTCCTCCCTTAAAGTAAGAGTCCATGTTTCGCACCCATATAATATAACTGGTAGAATAAATATTTTATATATTTTCAGCTTAACCGTTTTTCGAAAGGAGTTGCGACATCAAAAGTTCTCTGCAATGCATAATAGCATGCATTTCCAGAATTGAGCCTATGTTTAATTTCTTTGTGCATCTCATTCCTATTTGTGATTATTGTTCCTAGGTTTTGAATTCAGCCAATTCCTCAAAATTTCCCTCATTTGTCATTAGCTGTCCATTTCCATTATATAATGTATTTCTACGTGTGACCATTATATTTAGTTTTACTGATATTTACTTCCAGTCCTAATTTACTTAGTGTTACTCATAGTGTGTGTGCGTGTTGGCCTTCAGTATCTCCTCGCTATCGGCCAGTAGTACTACATATCAGCATAAACTAACAAGCTTATTAATACCATTGAGTTGTAAGCCTTCCTCATTCTCTAAAGATTTTAATGGCCTGCGCTAAGTTACAAAATTAAATAGTAGAGGAGATAGTGCATCTCCTTGCATTCAACCCGTTTCTGGATTTCAAAAGTGTCTGAAAACTGTTTGCCTACACGCACCCTACTCGTTGAGCCATTTAGACACAATCGTATAAGTCGTAACTAACTTTTTAGGAATTCCGAACTCCAGCAGGATACTATATAACTTCTCCCTCTTAATTGCAATCATATGCTTTTTTGAAGTCTACATATAGTTGATGTACAGTACCATTATATTCCCATTTCTTTTCTAAAATCTGTCTTATACTAAAAATCTGATCTATTGTAGACCTGTTTCTTCTAAATGCACATTGATGATCTCCTAGAATGGCATCAATATAGGGAGTAAGTCTGCTTACTAATATATTTTGTTAGAATTTTGTACGGAAGTTTGAAAGTATGGATATGCCCCGATAGTTGTTGCAATCAGTTTTATCTCCTTTCTTATAAATGGGTACGATAATTGATTCCTTCCGTTCATCTGGAAGAGCTTCTTTTTCCCAAATCATACTAAGCAACCAGCGTATCTTGTCCATCAATTTTTCTCCCCCTGATTTTATCAGTTCTGCTGGGATGTCATCTGAATGCTGATGCTTTATATCTTTCAATTTTTCAATTGCAATTTCAAACCTCTACTATGCACTTGGCTCTGCGACATAGCATTTCTGCTGTCTGTAACTGATCCTCCTCAATGTCCTGTTCTGTATGTACATTTAATAGACTGATTAAAATAACTTTTCCATCTATTTAATATACTCTTGGAATCTGCAATCATATCCCCAATTTCATTCCGAATTATGTTTGTACTAGCCTGAAAACCCTTTCTTCTCTATACTAATTCCCTGATATAATTCTCTAATGTTCCTATTTTTTGCATTCATTTCAAGATCATTAATCTTCTCTCTCAAATATTCCCTCTTTTTACTCTTTTAGTAACTTGGTGGTTTCCCGTCTAACACTACCCAATTGCTCTAAATTTACCTCTTTGGCTCTGTAACCATGTAATTTGTGCTAGCTTTCTTTTCTTTACAATGTCGGCACATTCCTCATCAAACCATTCTCTTGTTTTGCCTCTTTTTTAAATAACCAATGCTTTCTCTGATGCTGACAATTTAATAGTATCTCTTATAGCCTCCCATTCTTTATTTATATCAGTGTCTTCTTCGGTTGCCACATTGTCATCTGAATATTCCAGTACTTCAAATCTATTAGCAATTTTGATTTGGTATTCTTGCCGCATTTCATCATTTTTTCAAGTTTTTTAATTCATATTTTACAGAATCATGCTTTAGCGTTTGTTCCTCTCATAAGCGATAGCCGTTGTCTGATTTTCACCTTGACCAGATGATGATCTGAATTGCAGTCTGTCCCTCTAACTGATCTAATATCAATGATGCTTACTGTCCCAGCGTTTATCCCTGAATACATGATCTATTCTGGTTCCGAGTTTTCTCAATCTGGGGACGTCCAGGTGTATTTATGAATTATCCTTATGCTGAACCAATGTTGTGCTCTTAACAATGAGATTCTTTGAATGTGGCAAATGTGACTAATCTAACCCCGTTGTCGTTACTATCTTCATGAAGACTGAATTTGCCTATTGTTGGTTTGAATATACAATAGGCAAATTCAGTCTTCATGAAGATAGTAACGACAACGGGGTTAGATTAGTCACATTTGCAGTGAAAGGTACAGATATAGAAGTCAGAATCCAGCAATGGTAACCCACAATACGAAGCAGATGTATACCCCTACATGAATTAAGCTCAGAGTGAAGTGAAGCAGAACGCACCGCGGACGGTGGGTAGTGAGAGTTTTCCAGTCTGTCAATACAGGAGTTTTATTACTTTCCTATAATTTAAATGAGTGATTTGGTCCTTGATTTTAGTGTTTTGCTGTTAAAATCTGTCCAAGATTTTTTTTGTTCTTCTTTGAACACGGTCTTTGTACATCACAACGTTTCTCTGGAAGAAATTTCAAGAAAGGTTTAGGCATGCAATGGTTGACAGTTCCCTTGTAGGGATGGAGAAACCAATCATAAATTGGATACAATGGGGACTTACTTATAAAATTCAAGAGAGATTACGTCTTGTGTCTAAATGTTGCTGTATTAGTTTGGACCATTTTGACTTAAAATATGGTATTATATCTTATGAAAAACTGACTTATTTTTTGGGATGAGCAAACATATAGTGTGGACACGTGCGACAAAACATATTTTCAAACTGACTGAAACTTCGATCTTGTTAACTACCTAACACAAAATGGCGGCAATATTATAAGTATGAGAAAGTAAACTTATACCAAGTACTTCAATAAACCTATATTCTGTTATAGACAAGACATTGCTGCAAGAGTTCTGTAGATTAAAGTGTTGCGTAAGAGAAAAAGTCGATATATATAAGACGGTTCCCAGTAAAGGAGCACATAACTCAATGTGCTGTAATTTTGTTCCGTCCTAACAGCGGCGCCACATCCGTCGCATCCAATACATGTAGCCTATGCTACCAAAACTTGGTTCAGCCAGTTTTCCCATTATTCCACAGTTATTACGCTCCATTCTTACTACATGGAAATGTTTCAAAAGTTTTTAACCCAATATCCTAGTACATTCAAGATAAAATGTTTATGTTAATACGTTATATAAATAAACGGGCGTTCAATCTTATTAAATACACGTACCCTAAGCGAATCTATTATTGCTCTTTCTCAACTGTACTGCCCAGGATGGACTTTGGTTTCCTTTTATATATATCCTTCTCACATATATGTCTTCTTGACTTTCTTTTTCCCATTCTCTGTGTTTTTATAGATTAAGAATCCAAATCTCTTATTTTTGTGGCTAACCTGTCCCTTGGGACCATATCTCCTGCTTTACTTCCAAACATCAGACTAGTTTATACATGGTGGGGAATTATATTTTTCATGCATCTTATAAACATTGTCGTCGCACACTATCAGGATCCAATCATACGTAATTATGCCTAGAGGGGAGGCTAGCGTCCTTCACTGCAATCATAGCACTTTCATGCTATGCTTGCAGGTTTTTTAGGGAATTGTAGGTTGTGCGTAGCTTTCCCGTTGCCTTTCCACACGGTTGTGACGGATGATGATGATGGGATGATAAAGGATGAAGATGATGGCCATATGATTTCGGGGACCGTTTGGGCCTTAAAGTGTTCCCCTGACATTTGTCTTACAGGTGAGGCAAACACCACGATAAAAACCTCACCCAGAAAAACTGACCCCGACCGGGGATCGAACCCGGGTCCGCTGCGTGACAAGGCAGAACGATACCGTCAGAGACCAAAGCGGTGGACCAATTCAGTATAAGTGAATTAAAATAATTTGCAACTATCCGATCATTTACAAAATATGTTCTCTACAGGTTATTTGCTATTCTCCAACTTCCACTTTCACATAACATACTAATTCATAAACTTAGCTAATGATGGTTTTCTTTCAGAGAAACCCTTAAAATCAATTTTTACCATCTGTCTTACCGGGTACATTTTTCTGCTGCATATGGTACCAGACCAGGCGTCAATCTTCCTGCATAACTTTTCAAAGGCTTCGCTGCTGCGGTCGTAATAGGAAGCACTGCGACATTATACAGTTAATTTTATAAAATATCCAATTTGTTTCAGATACAAAATTATTGGCGTCCCGTAAATGGTTAGCCAAGTATGTTCGTTTCAAGCCTTATGAGTAATGAATGATGATGGACTCACTTTAGATCAAATACAACTATCCAAAACACATTTTATCAGGCATCATTACCTACACCAAAATAAAAAAGAAGTATGCTTATTTATAGTATATTTATCTTATTTCTAAATAATTAATCGATCCATTAAAGTTGTGTTTATAAACAAACAATATAAAAATTAATAAAACTATGCATCTAAAAAAAAGAGGCAAGCATGCATAAAAAGGCCTCTGTGCAAAATTTAACTGACCTTCATCTAACCAAGTAATACCTTAGTTGCTTACTTGATGTCTGATTGAGGCAATGAGCTAACCACATGCCACTCGTTAATATTGTAAGTAAATAAACGTAACGATATTAACCTGGTTAAGAACCACCCGCTAGGTAGCACAGTGTTCCCATGCGGGACGTATTTGGTACACACACACATAATAGGCATATACATATATATATAGGCATATATCAGGTGTATTAGGTGTAAGAGGTAGTGATGTGCATTCTATAACCTCTCCTATCTAATTCTCAACCTCACCTGCACGTGGTACACCCTGTTTTTAACTAAAGAGGGAATGGGGACCGAGTCACGGAGGTTTAACCGTTCCATCAAATATGGAGGAAATTCCATCATTTGAACGCCTGACTAGAGGCTATACGGTAGCAGCCCTACCACTAGTCTTGCTCTGTGGATGGTTGGTAACCAACCCAGGGGACTTCCTACTACTCGAAGAAACTTAAGCAAAGACTGGAAATGATCACACTCATCAACCAAAACATCGTTGGAAAGATCAAGACCATCTTCGCTAGGTTTACCGTACAGGCCACATGGCCTAAAATGAATTTGTTCATGATGATGATGATGATGGTGAATGATATATATATATATATATATAGTATTATCAAATTCGATGACAGAACAACTGTCGTCTTTGGGAAACTAAACGCCATTCCTCTCTCTTCCATCCATTGATCTGGCTCCGATCCTCGTATATATTCATACCTGATTGAATTCTCTGCGTCCAAGTTTTCCTCGGCCGTCCCTTCTTCCGTCTTCTGCTGGTGCACATTCTATCGTATTTTTTTGGTAATTTTTCTTCTGAAATTCTAATATGTCTGTAAAATTGCTGGCTTTTCTTTTCAATTATATCTAAGATGTCTCATTCCTCCTGCATTCCCGTGATTTCCTTCATATATTTATTTATTATTATTATTCTTGATTTTTCAGCTGATATTCTCAAAACATCCATTTCTATGCTTAAAAATTGTTTTGCTTCTCTAGTAGAGATATTCCAAACTTCGGCGCCAAATGTTAAAATATTTGTACTTTTGTAATACATTTGTTACATCAAAACAGAATTTATAACATTTATTTCTTGACAACGACATGTGGGATCATTATTTCAGATAGTCTGCTTTTTTATTCTCTCAGTTATATGGATGCGAAACATGAACTCTTACTTTAAGGGAGGAATGAATATTACGAGTATTTGAGAATAAAGTTCTCAGGAAAATTTTTGGGACAAAAAGAGATGAACAGACAGGTGAATGGAGAAAATCCACAATAGTGAGCTACATGATATGTAGGCCTATAGGAAGCTAGATATAATAAGAACAGTTAAGTCTCGTAGACTGCGATGGACAGGACGTGTGGCAAGAATGGGGATGAAAGAGGGACATGAAAGCTTCTTGTAGGAAAATGAAATGGAAAACGCCCAGTTGGTAGACGGAAAATAAAGTGGGAGAATAACATCCACGATTAGAGGGAAGTAGATTATTACAGGGGATGATTAGAAAACATTAGCTCAGGACAGGGATGTATAGAGAGATTATATCTGCAAGGCCATGAGCCTACGTGTTCGATAGAGCCAGTTAGTTAAACTTGAATTGCGAAGTTTATTCTCTGACAAAATCGTGGCAGCGAGTACAATTTCTATTGTTGAGGACTTATGTATAGTGTTTACAAAATTCCTTCATGGTAAGAACTATTAAATGGAACAAAAAGTTCGTCACAGTGAATTCTTTGCTTTCCTACGGTTCAGTGAATCAATTTCGGCAATTTAAACTACTGTAATTTAAAGAATTCTAAAACCAAGTACTTTAATTTCACGAGTAATTATGCTTACAATCGCAGACATCGCTACAAAGATATGTTGTGTAAGATTTGTTCCTTCGGAATTGCGTTAATAAATGTATTGAGGGGTTCTTTACATAAAACAAAAACACACCAACGAGAATGTCGAACTCATGTCGAAGATATCCATCTTCTCTTATGTTTAATTACGTAGTGTCAATCACAATCACTGTTTAAATCCAAATTACTGATTAAGTTCCACACAATGAAAATATTAGCTGCATAATAATTATACCTAACATTTTGTATATATCTAAAAATATTTATCTAAGAAGCCTTGCTTAATTTATTTTATTGTGTTTTATTCCATGTTTTGTTAGTTTTAGTTAATATTAGACCACATCCGTATTGTCTTTTATTTAGCCTATATTTCAATAATAGGCCTATTTAAAACTGTAATAAGTAGGCCTATGTAATTTTAATATGATTTTTATTTTTCGCTGATTGAGTGGAAGAGAAGACCAGCTTAAATAAAGCATTATTATTATTATTATTATTATTATTATTATTATTATTATTATTATTATTATTATTATTATTATTATTATTACATCTGGTTTGACACAAATATAGTGTAGCTCACTAAAAATACAGTCCTTTCCATTCATTTGTCTGTTCGTCTCTCTTTGGTACAAAACATTTCCTAAGAATTTTACGTCTCGTAACATTTTCTCCTCTCTTGAAGTAAGAGACCATGTTTTATATCCATATAATATTACTGAAAGAATAACCTTATATACAGGCTGTTTCCGAACACGTGCTACAGACTTGTAGGGGTTGTAGAGGGGATTTAGTAGATAAAGTTTTGATAAGGAATCCATGTCCGGAAGTTACCTTTTCGATGTACGTATAATAGGTTTGGAGAGTCGAAACACAATGGGTTTATACTCTTGTGTTTTAGAATAAGTATTACAGACTTCTAGGGGTGTACTATACCTGTCGAGACGTAAGAAGAACTTCTTGCACGAATTCTGGCTGCAGCAGAAATTATTGAGCACACACCAGGTCTTGTGGGGCGTGTGTATGAAAATATGCGTCGCAGGTACACTATGTGCAATGAACCACAGGCTCGCCACGTGAAACCACACTTTTAGTATAAATCTGCAATATTATTCTGAAATATTATATATATATATATATATATATATATATATATATAAACGTAAGAGTCCCTACAATGCATAGGCCTAATATCGTGTGAGTTTCAAGAGCTGAACCCATGTTTAATTTTTTCTGCACATGATACCTGTTCGTAATTAATTATTGTTTCTAGGTATTTGAATTCAGCCACTTTTTTAAAATTCCCTTTATTTGTCATTAACTGTCAATTATCAGTACTTTTAAAATTCAAGATAAACCACCGTTACGGTGATTGATTAAAATGTTTAAAATTTAAAATTCGTACCTGATGCACGAAACTAAAAAACAAGCTTCTGTTTAGAAAAACTTTGTCAAACATTAAACAATGTAGGCCTTTCAGAAAACAATGTTCCATCATCAGCATTTAAAATGGCATTTCTAAACAGAAGTTTAGTTTTAGTTGAGAACTACTGATACATTAGGTCCGGATTTTAAATTCTAACATTTTCATTATACTTCATGCATTTCTAGGCGTGACAATATAGCTTATGTTAACTTTATTTACTTCCAGCCCTAGTTTCTTAGTATTAGTTAATATAATGTATGTGTTGATTAATATTTTCTGCATAGCACATTTTCATTTTGTAGATAACCGATACCAGCTTCATTTTTACTACCTTATAGTTTTCAAAACAACGAAAGGAATCCCTCTACAAAATCACTTAGAGAATACAGGCATATGGTTTTCCCATCAGAAGGCCAAGGGTTCTAGACTCGTTGAGGGAACAAAGCAGGTTTTGTGTAGTCTACCCTTTCTATTCATTCATTTCATTATGCATTGTCATTCAAGTTGTAAAGCCTCCAGAAAAAGCACACATTCACATGACGTAGTTTTTCTCAACAATACTAGCTCAGACTGCTTTCAGTGAACATGAGAGATGTATATTACAAGCAAGAAAGAAAATGCATTCAGACTAATAACAGTGAGTAGTATATATAAATACATTACAAAATGTTTTGTACTTTTAATATTAATTAGTTGAAGAAAATGGGAATAAGATATAAAGGCAAGAGTGTAATTGAGCGAATTTCAAGTAGGACGAGAGCTAAGTAAGGTAATACTGAAATTACTATTAAGCAAGAGGATTTTGAATGCTGGGGACAGAGATATACATCATGATTTCAGGCCAAATTATGATAGACAGGCGAAGTAGTGTCATGATTTTTAATGAATGGACGAGGAATTATACAGCACCCAGAAATCATAATTCTAAATTAAATTTGAGAATACTTCAGATCACAAAGAAGTGTTTTGATAAATAGGCACATTATGAAAAGAAAAAAACAAACAAGATAAAGCTTGATTTTTGTACTTAAATTTTAGTAATTTAATTCAAACAAATTTTATCTAAAATATATCATCTAGTAGGCTTATATAAATCCGGGAATTCAAACAATTTCAGAGTATAACAAAAGTTTTTTTAGAAGTACTATATCCCGCAATACCACAACTTACTTTCGCGGTTGTATAATAAAAAAGTGTTAAAATTGTGATGCTTGATTGATATTATGTTCATTATTAAACTTTTTTTTAAATAATATACAGCAGAGATGATTAACCTATAATGTGGAGATATTGGTCCTCACTTATTTGATTAATATTTTTAATTTGGAAATTTGATTTTATAATCAAATTTATAAAGCATAGATAATGAAAAAGTTTAACTTAGATATAAAATATGACGTTACAATGGAATAATCCATTCTGATTATCACATTAAGTTATGAAAATTTCATCTTGAAATTTTACATTTTTCGGTATCATTCTTGATTTTAAATAACGTATTAAAAATATTTCCACATAATAAAACTCATATATTGATTTGTTTGTACTGACTAGTACGTACTTTGCGAAAGATGTTGGTTAATAACATTATACGGACCAAAACGTAATGAACAATTTTATGTTGTGTATTAAATGTTAATATTTTACACAAAACCATTGATATATCAATTAGAGGGCATATTATCTGAGAATATCGTGTAGAGTTATATGTAATAATATGTAAACAATTAACATATATACATATGATTTTCAATGCTGAAGGGACG
This sequence comes from Diploptera punctata, assembly GCA_030220185.1. Taxonomy (NCBI): domain Eukaryota; kingdom Metazoa; phylum Arthropoda; class Insecta; order Blattodea; family Blaberidae; genus Diploptera; species Diploptera punctata. The sequence continues at coordinate 23,321 of JASPKZ010002820.1, forward strand.
AAAGAATACGATGGATGTGAATTTGCGTATCTTCATCTTGTCTTGTCCGTGTCTTGTAAGCCCCAAGTTTTCCTTAACAGAGATTAAGGCGCTCATCCCCTCAGGGAAGAATTTGAACCATACTAATTTAGTTACACTTGTTTTTGTATTAGATGTCATTTGAGTGGTCAGCGTTCCGCCTCATACTGACATCTAGGAAACCAAGGTTGTACTAGGACAGGAAAATTCGGTAAATTTTACTTAGAGGCCTTTTCATTCAGGCTTAAGGATCTTTTACGAGCCTGAAAATCTTCAGACTCGGGACCCACGGCTTAAAGTCCCTCCCGGAGGACTTGCTCCTTGGATTTTTCCATCCTAAAAAAATCCATCGACCCCGGCCGGGTTTGAACCCGCGACCAGAGGCAAGGAGCATAACCACTAGTCCACCGCGGCCAATGCGTATCTTCATACATAGCATAATCTTCCAGGATTGCATAGTCTATTTTAACAATATACAAACTATACCTAGATTAATAAGAAATTCACAACAGGGTGGTGTATATACCTGTATATATATATATATATATATATATATATATATATATATAAACATACGCCGTGTTCTGCTTATATAACTACAATTTCTAAACTTATACGGATCTGCAATAAAACAAATTGCTAAAAACAGTGAATTGTTTCATTCCATAAACCTCAATATGATTTCGATTAGTAGAACGGGTACGTCGAACCGGTATTCAACTATTTGACCATGCGTTATGAATAATCTGTGAAATACTTTCTTCATTTCACCAGGCTAGGCAAAATGCCTGTTCCGCCTCACAGTTGTGTCCATCTTTTCACTGGTCTTCCTACATTTCTTGAAACTCTTGGCTTGTAGTTAAATTCTGCTTTGGAATCGTGTTACGTTCATTCTTTCTACAAGATGTTGAGTGTCAAACGAGGCACGGTTACACTGTATTTTTATAGATCTGAAAAAGCATTTGACTCTGTTGAACGCAATGCCATATGGCAGAAATAAGAATATTTGGGATATAGGAGTATCGGGAAACTATGATTAGGGGCGCTAATGGGATTTATTAAAAAAGTGGAGTTCTGTGTTAAATATGGGGAGGGCCAAGTTTCAGAAAATATATAAGGGCAGTTTAGGGTGTAAAACAGGGATGTGTATTGTGTCACCACTGTTATTTAACTTATTTATAGACGATGTAGCTTTGATGCTGGAGTAGAGTGGGATCGATGCTCCAACGGTGGGGGAGCGAAGTATTATTCTGTTCTAATGTATGCAGATGACTTATGCCTCTTTCCAAAAACTAGATGGCATGACAGAAGGGTTTTTTAGATTTACTATCGACATACTGTTTCGACTTGGGGAAGGACTTACTGTTAAACGTTAGCAAAACGAAAGCCATGACTTTAAAAAAGGTCGGTATACAGCGGGAGGGAAAGGTGGACAGTACCGTCGGTGATTGAAGTCGAGCCAACTTAGAAAATGTTTAAAACTTTGTATACTGGGGAATGACGTGACATGAATGGGAAAAGGACGAGGACACATCGAAAATGCAGCAATGAGAGCTAGGTGCCGGACAGCGAAATGCTTAATAATATGTCAAAATTGCGAAACATACCGATGCGTACACTTAGAAAACAGGTTATTTCGTCGACTGTGAGAGCGACCAGCGGTAGGCTCAGAATTATGGGGTTGGGAAACGAAACGGGGACATAGATAAATTCATGCTATGTTTCTTAAGAAAGCAATGAGATTAGCAACGGGACTTCAAATTGTGGCATACTGAAGGAATTCGGGTACATTTTCGGACACAATAAGGGGCAAAAATTTGGCTATTAAGTATTGGTGGACATAATAAACGGGAATCAGGACTCGCTTAGAGCAGAGTGTTTACAATGAACAGAAAAGGCAGGGTGTTTCGGGAGAATTGGTGTAGATTCTGGTGTAGAAAGGGGATTGAAGGGCATAGGGGCTGGGTTGGTATGGGAGAGGAGTGACGCGGAATAATAGAAATGTTTGGAGGACAGTTAAGAAGAGACTAATCGATTATAGACAGACAGTATATAAAAGCGTGAGTGTAGTCAGGAAAATATCGCTCACCCTTGCAGACAGAACTGAAACTTTCGTGGGAAGGGAGAAAATATATTTGACTTTTGGATGGGATGATAAAGTGCTATGCATGGTTTCATTTGGGGGGATGGATTGCCCATAATTTAACAAATGAGGAAGGCATTAAACTATGCCCACTATGCGATGACCATGAAAACTTGGCAGCATATTATAGCATTCTATCTAGGACGGACAGAACAACTTAGATTACAGATGCTGCCGGGAGAGATTTCTCAAGTCGGATCGAGGGAGAGTGTCGCCGGGTGGGTAATCTTTAGACGGATCGAGAGTGAATCAAAAACATGCAAATTTTTGGTTAGGGTACAGTAAGAAAATTGAGATGATAACAAAAATTGTAATTAAGGATAATGTATTAACAATAAGAAGAATCTCACTAGGTCTTTGTTTCCGATCTTTAATCATGTCGTGCACTTAATGTCTGCAGGGACGGGGGGAGGGGGGTGATGAGCGTGCGGTGTGTGATATGTGCGGGGGGTGTGGGGGTGTAATTGTGTGTGTGACTTTTTTCTAATTTGTTTTTCTAGCATTTTTTTTTTATATTAATGTTACGGAATGTGGATGAATGTAGATATGTATTATTTGATTTAGTGCAGACATAGATTTTACTTATATGTAGCCTGTTATTGTTGTTTTGATACAGGGTATTTGTAGGTATTTGTTTATATTATTAGTTTATTTTTTTATTCATGGAAAAATAATGCACGTACGGCCAAGCAGGCCCGTGCGTCAATGTAAATGCATATGTATTTTCTTTATTCGAGAAAAAAAGGCATATAATTCATATTCTGATTCGATTACTTTCTACATGTCTAAAACATTTTCTTGATTTTATCAGTCAATTGATATATATTAGAACTCTGTTTGTATCTTCATCTTTCTGTCAATTCTTGTGTCAGCCTTTTGTGTTCTACTAAGGAAGTTCATTTGTACACTTTGTATTCTACTTTGTAATTTTTTGGTCATTACCCAAGTTTCCAGTCCCATAAAGTAATGCATGAATTGCCAATGTTTTATAAAAACTTCAGTCTAGTATCATTTCTTGTTTTGTTCTTTAATGTTAATTAATGTTCTTGTTATATATACATTTTGAAATTAGAATACATTTCTTGTACGAATGTCTAACTTGAACGCCATATAAATAAGGTGATCCTCTTCAGTCCATCTTACAGAGATCGCTTCATAGGAGATTGTCTTGATTTTATTTCAAGCTAGGAAAGTTACAGTAGCAAATTAAAACAAAAAATTAATAATCAAGTCTCGATGCCAAAGGTTTTTTTTTGTCTGACAAACGAAGAGACTGTCATGAATGCATGAAAAGTGGGATGGCGTAAAAATGAATGGCAAGGGCAGGAATTATACCGCCCTTTAACCTATAAACGGGGTGGTGCGTTTATAGTGGCAGTAAAATGTTATATACGGGGGAAGTAGATGGATTATATGTTAATAAAATATTTTACTTTACTTAATGCACTCAAATTTTGAACAAAGTTCTACAAAACGTCTACTTCATATGTGGGTTTTATGATTTTTCTATCTCTTTCAGCCTACAAGATAAGGGTCTTCCTTTTGTACTAAAAAAAACATTTGAAGTAAATTTCTGAAGCGCCAATCTCGAATATGAAATAGGCAAAGGAATGATAGTTTCTTCCTAGAAGTTCATTATAAGGTTTTTATTTGCACTAACTAGTATAGTGTAGAGAAGCAACGGGAGCTACCACACCTACAATTTCCTAGTAAAGCTGCAAGCATAGCATGAAAATGCTATGATTGCAGTGAAGAACCTGCTTCGGGCAGAATTACTATGTATGGACGTATTTTGTAACATTAATGAAACTTACTAACTCACTGGCACTATCGAACCCATAGGTTCGTGGCCGCGCGGACATACGCTCTCCATATATCCCTATCCAGAGCTAATGTTTAACAATCATCTTCTGTATAATTTACTTCCCTCAAATCATGTTTTAATGTTAATTTCCCACCTCATTCTTTCGTAATAACTGGACGCTTTCCCTCTGCGTTTCTTTACGTTTCCATGCCCCCTATCTCATTCCCCATTCGTACTACATGTCATGCGCATCGCAGTCTAACTGTTCTTATTATATCTGGTTTTCCGATAAATATCATGTAGCCTTCTCCATTCGTCTGTATGTACACTTCTCTTCTTTATAGTATTTTATGTATTTGTGTGTTATTATTTTAATTCATATATAAAATAATCCAGCATCATTAGGTAAGTTGGTAAGTAGGAAAGTAGGGTAGGTAGTTATGTTGTATTTTTAACGACCTTCTTTAACAGGTAATGCCATTGCAATTCAAAGCAAGAGCCTTCTTTATCGAGGCGTGAAGTTCTGTTACTATATATATATATTTCTACTACATTTGACTGGTAGCGTAATTGATAGCGCACTAGAGTATCAATCCAGAGGTCCGGGTTCAAATCCAGTCCAGGCATTTATTTTTCTTATCTTGTCATATTAAGCTTGCATTGCTGTCAAAAATTTAATTATAACATCGAAATAAATAAGCGTCACTGCTATGAAGTAAAAATATTATCTTTAATTTGCAGGTACTTCACTGCAATCATAGCATTTTCATGCTATGCTTACAGCTTTACTAGGGAATTGTAGGTGTGGTAGCTTCCCGTTGCTTTCCACACCGGTGAAGGATGATGGTGATGATGATGACGATGGTCATATGATTTCGGGGACCATTTGGGCCTTAAAGTTTTCTTGACATTTGTCTTACAGGTGTCCACCGCTGTGGTCTCGAGGTAGCGTGCTGCCTTGTCACGCAGCGGGCCCGGGTTCGATCCCGGTCGGGGCAGTTTTTCTGTGTGAGGTTTTTATCGGGGTTTTTCCTCACCTGTAAGACAAATGTCAGGAAAACTTTACGGCCCAAAACGGTCCCCGACAATTCATATGGTTATCATCCTTATCATTATCATCCTTACCATTATCATTATCATCATCATCACTTCACCGGTGTGGAAAGCAACGGGAAGCTACCACACCTACACAATTCCCTAGTAAAAGCTGCAAGCATAGCATTAAAATGCTATGATTGCAGTGAAGGACCTGCCTTCGGGCAGAATTACTATGGATGGTCTTACAGGTGAGGAAAAACCCCGATAAAAACCTCACCCAGAAAAACTGCCCCAACCGGGGATCGAACCCGGGCCCGCTGCGTTGGACATATATATATATATATATATATATATATATATATATATATATATAAAGAAAAATAAATGTACTAGATTTGCCTGGTAGCGTAATTGGCAGAGTACTAGAATATCAATCCAGAGGTCCGGGTTCAAATCCCGTCCAGGCATTTATTTTTCTTATGTCATATATATATATATATATATATATATATATATATATATATACACGAGCAAAATAAAATAATGAATAAAAAATCTTAAATATTTATTAGTATATAACGTATGTTATAAATTGTAAACAACGATATAGGCCTACTTAGGATATATATTACTACTATACTACTACTACTACTACTACTACTACTACTACTACTACTACTACATACTACTACTACTATTACTATACCTAATAATAATCAATAATAAAATATAATAATAATAATAATAAATTATAAGCTATGGAACCCTTAGGTTTAATGTTGAGTTCACAAAGGCTGTCAAGGTCCCTAAATCAGAATATTTTCCTCCTGCATATGCACAGGCCTTCCACATGGCCTTTTCCTAAGGTTTTCTTCTCTTTTTTCTTACAAGTAGTTTCCAAGTTTCTCTTTCATTCCTCATTGTGTGTCGCTGTCTATGGACTTGACTGTCATTAAGTTTTGTATCCCATGAAGCAAAAGTAACTCATGGTTATATAATTCGTACACCCACTATTGATATTATTTTTATACCTAAATAATAATATATGCATGATTTATGACTTAAGAAGTGTTGAAATATGACAAAAAAACTTACATCCGTATAATGTACTGAAACTATTATATACTTTATAGTAATTGTTCACTCATGCATTCATGTAAATTTTCCAACTTTTCACCATGCAATGAAAGCGGGGGTTGCAATGGTCCGGTTATTCAATGGATTTCCAAGAATGAAAAGCGGTATTCGAACATGCGACCATGAAATTCAGACTTTACACACATAATGTTGTTTATTTTAACTTGGCTGATAAGTTATAAAAATCTCTATAATATGACTAAAACACGATTTTATTATAGAAATTAAAGCAAATATAAGCAAAAATCTAAAAGGTGAGACATATGACTGGCTCTTGATTAGAATAATTTACCCTTTATTTTTTATTTTCGTGTTGTGAATTATAAGTCTTCTTATGCATTTACAAACATTTTTAAATATATTGAATTTTTTTCATACAATTTGTATAACTTTATTTTAAAATTTTTAAGTATTTATTCCAATACACATATTGTGATGGTTACTTGCTATTTTCTACAGAGAGTATATTATATAATTGGAACCAGTAGGTTATCGATGGATGAGATTATTGAGTGAAAAAAAGGGCGTTTCATGGAATCCACCCTAGGTTAGACTAATTAAATTAGGTTAAGTGTGAGATAGTTTGTTAGCTTTTAGGTTCGTTACATTTTAAATGTGTCTAAATACATTAAAAAAAAA